>JAOEGS010003693.1:0-23248 GCA_025447755.1 Corythornis vintsioides
CTGGACTCTCTCCAGTAAATTTCTGTCTTTTCTGAACTGGGGTGCCCAGCACTGGACACAGGATTCCAGGTGGGGTCTCCCCAGTGCTGGTTTGTCTCGTGGCAGAATCTGCAGCATCTCTGAGGGGTGACTGCCCAAAATGGAGAGCTGCAGGCCGGGCCAAGAGGTCGTCCTTGGCACCAGAGTGTCAGGGTAGACTGAGCCCAGGTGTGTGTGGTGGTTGGTGTCCTGGTGTGTTCTGACTGCTGCCTCTGCAGAAGCCCTTGTGGCAGTAACCACTGTGGTTGTTTGTCATTGCAGAAGTGACACTGAAGGTCCATGTCAGCGATGCCAGCACACATCAGCCAGTAACTGAAGCCTTCATTGAGATTTTTACCAACCAGATCTCCATTGCATCTGGAACCTCAGGAGCAGATGGCACTGCCTTCCTCAAGTTTCAGTATAAGTTGGGCAATCAGCTGATAGTGACTGCTAGTAAACATGCCTATGTGCCAAATTCTGCACCATGGAAACCTGTAAGATTGCCTGGTAAGAGATCTTTATTTTTGTTCTGAGGTAAGATTTTGCATCTAAAGGAAGTTACACAGTTTTGTATGATGTGTTTTAATGCTTGCAATCCTGGGTGGGAGGAAGAACATCTGTGCATTTAAAAAAAAAAAAAAAAAAGTGTTTTTTCCTCAGTTAAACTATTGCATCAGGGCTGTGCAGGGATTGTTTTCCTCCTGGCTGTCCTTGATACAGTGCTAGATGAGTTTTCAAACAACTGTTGGTGCTCTTACAGCTCCACAGAAAATACAAATCTATTCCAGATCTTTTCTTTATGGAAACTCTTGTTTCCAAGTGCTTTGTTTCAGCAGCTGTGATGTACTCATTCCTTTCCCAAGGTGTAGCAACAACTGTTGCACCAATGGTTGTAGTGTTAAAAAAATAGTCCTGGCCTCTCAGTTCTTGGCTGTGTCCATAGGACAGTTTTATTCTGCAGTTAAGTTATCCAAATTTATTTATTTTTTTTTTAGCTTAATTAGCATGGTTTGTTTCTTCCACAGGCAAACAAATATAACAATAATACTTGCATGTTAGCTTTTATTAGCATGCCTTAGAATGTTATGTGAAGTGGGAGAATTTACATTAGTTGTACAGAAGGGGAAACTGAGTAATGATGATTATTTCTGAACTGTTAAAAAGAACATATTGAGGGTAGCTTTCAGACTGTACAGTGAAACATATGCTGAAGGTCACATCCCCAGTTTTCATCTGCCTCTCATGTAATCCCCAGCCATAATTAGGGTCCAAGGAGTTTGGTCCCTGTCTTGTATTATACCCAATTCACACCTAACTGGCACCTCAGATTTGATAATCAGCCCAGGCCAAAGCCATGCCAGGATTGAAGTGCTCTGATATGTAAATAGTATAAATGATCCCAGCACAGTGTTGTGGTGTTCACAGTGTTCATTCTCATGCCCTGGCTCTGGTTTATTTATTAATATTGACATAGCCAGAGGGACTGTGTGACTCACTGCAAGGTCAAGCAACAAAAGTATTTTCTGATGGGGAAAGGAACTTGAATCTCTTCAGACACAGATTGATGCTTTAGGCACTTGAGCATGCTCTTCACTTATCTGCATGCACTTGCTGCAGATAAGATAGTCTGACTTCTTCCCCTGCTCTCTTCTGCCTGTTTCCCAGTGAAGACTAAGCCAGGCTCTTGGGTACATCCTGGAAAAGAAGCAACTGCAGTGAGTGGCTGCAAGGAGAGTTTTAGATAAATAGGGATTGGAGCAGGTTGCCCAGAAAGGTTGTGATGCCTCCATCTTTAAAGATACTCAGAACCCAACTGTACACTTCCTTCTTGGTTGAAGAAGGTGACCTGCAGAGATCCCTTCCAACCATCATTATTCTGTGGCTCTGTTTAGAAATTTCTTTGAAGTCTTTTTTTTTGCTGTGTAAATAAGATGCCATGCAGCTTCCTCAGCTTACTTTCTGTACTTCCTTAAGAGTGTATGATTAAAGCATGCAATGTGCTTTTCTTGCATGAATCTTGTATCTCCTGTCTTTCTGACTCATACCCTAGAACTTTGGAAAGCAACCTGGGCTTCTATAGCCTGGAGATTGTTTGGTTAGGTTTTTTGCTTCTTGTCTTTTTCTTAAATGTTGATTTTGAGGAAAGGGAATCAAACATGACATTTTTGTTTTGATAAGTCATTGAAGTTTAAAGAGCAGTAATGGTATCCAGTTTCCATTAAAATCTGCCTTTCCATGGCTGAAATGTGAGCTTAACTCAGAAAATAGATTCCTTTCACCTCTGATCTTCTCCCACTGAAACTAGTCTAGAGTTTGTCATTGATTTAATTGGGAGTACAATCCTTCCTTTTGCTTTCTGTACCTTGAACTTAATCCTCTCTTTGATTAAAGAAACAACAAGTGAAAACTTGATACTCTTCATGTAGATTTAACAGGATTGTTCTTTGAATTACTCCTTAAAAGTGACATGACATGAAAGTTCAGGACCAAGATACTTAGGCTGTTATTTTTTGTATTAAAGTACCTGAAGTTAAAAAACCTTTCAAGAGCTGCTTGTATTTAAATGTCTGTCATGCTTCTAACCAGCAGAGTACAGAGGTTTAGCAAGCCATGGAGGTGGTGGTGGTGTTATTTTGAAGCTGGGCTGAGCTGTGGGGAAGGGGCAGCATATTGAAATGCTGCTTCTGCAGCCTGGGCACATCATTTCCCAACAATGCCTTCCAACAGACTTGCAGTTGTCACCCCACAGAGGCATTCTGAGCAGGGTTCCACCCACACCAGTGGTTGAAACTGATGTGCCATCCTGTGTGCTGTGGTAAATGAACTGTGAACACATTTCCTTCAGTGTGGAAATGATAACTATGAGCAGGGAGGAGGTTTGGGAGCTGGAGGGTGATGATGTTTCAAGGGCTGTAACAGGACTTTTTTGAAGGGTCAGGATTCTTCCATCACAGTCAATAGGTATTGGTTATCACTTCATGCTGAAAAGCTTTGCAGCTGCTGATCTCATGATGCTGTAATAGCTTTAAGGAGTAAGCACTGAGGTTTTGCTGGTCACACAATTCTGCAGAAATGAACTTTTTTTTATATTAGCCAAAATAATTACTAGCTTTTTACCACATAAGCAGGAGGATTATTTATTTACATAGTGATAAATGGTAGGAGGAAAGATTAAGATCTCTTTTTCCATTAAACTATTTATCAGCAGAGCCATGACTCCACTTATTAACAGTTCATTAATTTAACATCACTTGAGCTGTTGAAGTGTTGATGATGGAAGATGTGCTCATCTGTCTGCTACACATAGAATTTTCTTTGTAAATAATGTGGAAGAAGAAAAAGATTGTGGCTGTTAGTCCAGGAGGGTGTTTCTGGAGCAGTGTGTGCAATAAAGAGGAAAGCTGCTGAGGTTGTGCAGTTCAGACTAATTGGTGGGGTCAGTCAAAGCAAACTGTGGTATTCACTGTGGTGAAATGCAGCTCTGGGAGCAGAGGAGGCTCGTGGTGTTCCTGAGGGAGAATAGCTCATCTGGAAGGCAGTGACTCTGCAGAAGACATGTGAGTCACAGTAGATGAATGGATGAAAATAACCTCCCAGTGCAGCACTGCAAGAAAGCAGAATAATCTGATCCTCAGCTGCAAAATAAGGGTAAGACTGGAAAGATGGAGAATAGTATTTCAGAACTTGTCCTTGGTGTGGCTACTCAGGGGAATGAGTAGAAATAGTAGAAATGTCCAGTTCTGGATCCACACTTCAAAAACACTGCTTAAAACCTCAGTGTAATCTCAGGAATTATTAAAAGATTGGAAAATACAGCTTACATTGGAAAACTTGGCAGTGCTTTATTTATTTTGTTCACCAGAGGAAAAGTTCATGAGGTAGTTTAATCCTAGTCCATCAATACCTGCATAGAGAAGAAGAAACAGGTAAGAGAGAGTTCTTCTGTTCAGTGGGTTTGTATGAAAAGAAGTTGAAATGGCTGCAAGTCTAACCTCAGTAAATTCTGATGGGTAAAAAGGGCACAGAGCTGAACTGCTCTCTTAATTATTTACTAGAACATTGATGTTGTGGTGTGTTCTTCACCACTGGACACCTCTAAAAGAAAAGCAGGTAGTTTTTTTACATGTTTTCTAGTTTAAGCACAGCTATTTGATCTGGAGCAGTAATTAATTCAGGGAAGGCTGCAGTTACACAGGAGCAGGACTGCATCATTGCAGTCATTCTTCTGGCCTGAAAAATGATGACTTTCTGCCTTTGTCATGCTGAGAAGATTGGGTGAAAAAGCCCAAGGGAAGTTTAGAGGCTACATATGCTTTATAGCCTGGCATATATGGCAGAAGATGTTGGCATGGTTTATTGTCTTGAGCTCTCCAGAGTGTCTAAATTATCTCAGCTTTCCTCATACAAATGAAGTTCTTGGAGCAAAGACAAACACATTTGTAATTGTGTGGCCTTAGTGCAACTCATGTTAGGCTTTCCTACAAGTGCTGCCTGATGTGCAGATCTGTTTCACAAGCAGGACTGCAAAGAAAATTCTTAGGTGTACTTGCAATAACATGATGTTTGGGGTTTTTTTGGGCTTCATATAGTTATGACCACCTTTTAGTTGGGGTTTGTATCAATGTGTTTCTCCTAGGTTCTTCACCTTTCTCCTGTGTTTCTCCCAAACACTCCCATTTCTGATATTTTTAAAGAGAATATATAAACAGAAATAGTCTACAGTCTCCCTGTTTGGAGCTAAAATCTATATGGACTCTTGGATTAAGTTATACATATTAATTTAGAGGAAAGGAGGAAGCTGAAGAAAATCAGAATAGCATGCACTGTTCTTTTATTAATTGCTGCTGGAAAGGTCTTAGTTTGTTGTCACTCAGAATAGGATGAGTACTTTTCAGGTGCAGATGTGCCCAGTTACCAAAAATGACTGGTCTGCATGAATCTCCTCCTCTTCTTCTATCTTTGCAATCCATACCTGGGCTGCAGGCAGGTCTGCTTCTTACTGTTTTCATGGCTGCAGGACTCAGGTGCACTCAGTAGCTAATTCCATAGGTATTTCTGCTCTCCTGCTCTGAAGAATTTGCCATTAAATGAAACCATGTTCCTCACTCTCCAAAGATGTGTGTGCATCCAGACACAGCCCCTGGGAGGAATGTCACTACCCAGTGGCAAAGGAGGTCCTTGCAGGCAGATGTCTTGCAGAATGCAATTTATTATTGCAAATGCAAATACCATTTCTCTGTCCCCTTTTGTATCACTGGGAGAATGGCAGAAGTTCTGCTATATATATTTATATATTTTTTTTTATATATATATATTCTGCTGTAGTGTAGGTGGTGACTCAGTAAGGACATGCTGTATTTTAAAGCAAATTATTCAGACTTACTCATCACACTTTGACTTTCTGTATAACACTTTATATAAGCATCTTAAAGTATTTAAAAGTTAAGTTTCATTCAAATCTTCCTCAGGTAAGAAGTGTAGCTATATCACAGAAAAGTAATGCAGACTGAGTTAGTGCTTCACTCCCCTTTATGTAATGACAAGTCTTTCTATGGAGCTGGAAATTATAACCAGAAATCCTGCTTTACACTGCACTCTTCTGTACTTTATGCTGCTATGAATGACTTGCAGGACTCAAAGTATTGTTTAATTCAATAATAATAATTACCCTGGCCATTTAATTATTTGGTTTAGAAAAATGAACGTGGTTTCTGTGACATAGACAATATGATTTCAATAGTTTGGGTGGCCTGCTTTGGTAAAAAATGTAGAAGTGCTGGTTTTGTTGGGTTATGTTTATAAGAATTCAAATCTATCCCACTTAAACCACTTCTCTCCCACAGTGTTCTCTTCCCTGAGCCTCGGCCTTCTTCCTGAACGCTCAGCTACTCTAATGGTCTATGATGATGTAGTCCAGATAGTCTCAGGATTTCAAGGTATGCTGGTTTTTGGAAGTCAGAGTTGAAATTTGAGTGATGTTAAGCAAAAAGCCTGACAGGCCAATGTTTTCTGAACTCTGTCCCAAGGGTGAGATGGGTGTTTTCCCCGAGGAGTGCTCCTCCGTGGAATGGTTTTAACCAATTGATTAATAGCTAAATTAATCCCTAACTGCTGTGACCAGGGAATTTGAGTCACTTGCTAATAAAGAAGTTTGGACTTTAGTGTGCCATTTGAGAGCTAGAGATTAAATTTCTCTTGCTATCTGTTTCTGTTGCATATGCTTTTCCATCTAGCTTCAGTTATCCATCCTTGCAGTAAATGTTTTCTGATTCGTTTATTGTCTCAGAATTTTCTCTGTTTCTTGCCTTAGAAAATTAAGTTCTAAATTCTAATTCTAAATTCTAATAATTCTAACCCCTTAGAAATTTAGGGTATAGAAAAAATCTCATATTCCTGTTGTTGTACACCCTATATAAACTTGCATTTCTTAAGTACTTCCCATGGACTCCTTATCAGGCTGCCTGCAAACCCACATTCTACACTGTACTGGAAGAATAAAGCCTGAATCACCTTTTTGTAAGGCCAGACACAGAAGTTAAAGCAGCTGTAGTATCAGTCAGATGAGCACTGTGCTTTTTGAATTGCACAGTGAAGAATAAAATGTTATCTGACCTAGGGATCTGACCTGACCTAGCCCACTTGATGTGATAGCTGAGGTAAGTCTGTTAACAAAAGGAGTTTTTTTAAGATACCTCAGTGAGCTGAAACAAGGGGGCAGCCTTCCCCTGAGCACTGTTGTGCATCAGCTGTGTCATACTCACTTGTGTTGGGATTACCATCATTTTAGACACTCCCAGATAGTTAATAAACAGGGAATAATTCAATAATATTCCAACAAACCTTGTTTTATCTTGAATATAATACAGTTATGCCTTCCTGACATCATCTTTATTGTTAGCCTGGCATGTCCAAATGGTTTCTTTTCATTAATGAGAGCTCTAGATACAAGTGGAGCTGAAAAAGCACTGGACAAATTTAGTGCTGATGGAACACTTGAAGGAGCTGGAGAGCAGCACAGCTGCCATATGGACATTCTGCAGTTTGAGAGCTGACATTGTCTAAAGGGGTAAATTAGATGGACAGTGTTAAGCCACAAGGGGTTCCATTAGCCAAAGCATGAACCATTGTTTGCCAACAGTATTCTAGTGGGGTGGTGTATTATTCTTATGCAAATGTGCTAATATTGTGCAGTTCACAATGTTTTCATGTTTACAGCTTCCTTTCTTCAAAAAAGCAGGGATGTTAAAGGGCTAGGGGGACATTTAAAAGCCTACTGACACTCATAAGTATTTTCTACATAATCTTCCTTCCTTTGGTGGATTGATACAGGGTGTCCCAAATATATTTAATATTTAAATAAAAATAATATAAATGGTTCTGCTGTAATAGCAGAGAAAGAGGATAAGGGAAGAAAGTGGTACCCAGAGTATTCTAAGGGTTGTGATTTGAACTCTCAGTCTTGCCTAGGAAGAAGTATTTTATGGGACTAGTCCACACACCTTTAATTGGGAATTTTCTTTTTATGAAACCTAAATGAAAACCAGCCTAGACATTGTACTAGCATTGGAATGGAGCCTCTCTGGTGTCAATCCAAAAGCCTTGTGACCTAGTTTTTCTCTGTTACTTCTCCAGTGCACTTCCCAGTAACTTTATGCTTCCTCAAAAGAGGTGATCAGGAGATACCTTAGTGCAAAAACAAGAGCAAAACAGAACTAATTATACCAGGAACAGACTGGGAACACTGGTGTTTGAAGCACCAAAGGGAAAGAAAGGCCTGTTTAGTACAATAAGTTACCCAAGTTGGTTTTGAATAATTAATCAAGCAAGTGACTCGCTCTGCAATTGAGAACTTTGTGTGAGTTGCTGCAGCCAGCTTCATTTTCATGGCAGCATTCCAGTTCCCCTGCTGTGCTCTGTCAGTAATTGTGAGGGATGGAGCTTGCCAGCCACTGGGTCATGTAAGTTATTTAATCCCAGCACAGTGCCAAGCTGAACTTCAGCATTCAGTGAATGGGAGCTGCACGGGTACCCTCTGTCTGCCTTTGACATGAACAATCAGAGCATGAGTTGGTGATGCTTCAGATGTTACTTCACATGGATTGAAGCTCAAATGCTGCTGTGGTGTCACATTGTCATCCAGCATGCCTTAAAGGGACTTGTTGAGATGGTTACATCTTCAGGTGTGCTCTGGCAGACTGGAGCTGACAGCATGGGAATCATGGCCAGCCTGTTGACATGAGGATGTTTAAAGTAGATAAGATCAGTGTTCAGCAATCCTTTACCTCATGACACTTGCCAAACTGAGTTCACCTGCCAGTTTCACACTTTCATGTGGTTGGGATTTGTTTGGGTTTTATAACTAGATACCTTCAGTATTATAAACTACAATAATTCTTTCCTAGTGACAAGTGTGGACTTGCTGAAAAACAAGAGTCAGTTCAGCAGAAGTCTTTCCATTTTAGCACTTCCAATGCCCTCAGTAAGTCTATTCCTAAACATATGCCCCCAAATCCTCTATGATCTCTTCTAAGGAGTACATAGATTATTTCCTAGCAAGGTGGTGAGAGAAGGGAAAAGCCTTGGTAGCTGCTGCCCTCAAGCCTTTCACTGGTACTTCACCATCTTCTGTCCCTGTCAAGTCTTTTGCCAGGTTTGGGGGCACCCAACTGCAGAGCTGGAGAGTCAGGGTGAGTGGTAGGTTTCAGGTGAATATCAATGGCAAGGTGTTTATAAATCTAGGGTGTGAATTAACTGCACTGATTTAGTGTATGAATATGCACAGAGGAAGCATATAGATGTATATAAAGAGGAAGCTATTTCTTCCACCTTAGATTTGCATCCAGGTTGATTGCTGCACAGGCTTCCTGCCAGGCTCCTCACCATAGGAATGCTTTGCATTGCCTTGGATTCATGAAACTAAGGTTGGCTTTCTGAGTCCTCCCTATCTAGTTAAAATCTGTGCTGCAAAACTACCATTTTTGAAGTAGAGAATCCCAGAGCCTCCACATAAATGACTGGGATACAGACTCAACAACAGTTACTTTGGTTTTATTTCTTAATTAGTTCACATCTTTGGAAATACAAGACCAGTTCTTGGCAACTTGAGTCATTCATCTTAACCAGAGATTTAGCAGAAAATCCTACAATTTAATATTGCACTGTTAGTGATAATCCTCATGCTGGTTTCTTTGCTGTGGATTTTTTTGTCTGTTTTGTCACTGTGGATGCTTATCCCTATGGGCTGTAGGAATTGGCTCAGCAGTGCTTGATGGAGCAGCTAGATCTGTCCCTGAGGTACAGCCAACTGCTACAGTATTGCAGAGCACTCAGGAGAGAAGTCTGCTCTGAGTTCACTGTAGTCAATTTATTTAGTCTTTTATGGTGTTTTCCATTTAAACCTAGAAATTGGCTAAGGGAGATTTTTTCACGTTTCATATGGGTGTTGTTTAATAACTATCTTAAACACTTAAGCTTACTGCCAGTCTTGAGAGCCTGCTGTAAATACTTAAATGTTTCAGAAATTAAAAAAATAGGAGGTTTTTTTATAGCTTTTTCAAATTATCAAACAAATGACAGCTAAACAAAGATCAGCTCTTTGGAGACAATGCCTACTTAGTAATTTTTATTGGCCAGTACAAAGTTTGTCTGTGGAATTTTATGTTTTCTCATAGCTAGAGCTCCTTCTAGGAAATAATGCAAGAAAATATTCCAGTCTCCTGGTTAATGACATCAGCAGTTATAAAGCTTAGGAGTTGTGAGTCAAGCTCTTTAATCTTTCTTGCAGTGAAGTTCCATGTAACCTACAAGCACTGCCAGAGACTAATAGGGGAAAAGAAGCAAAATTGTTTGGAGTTGACATCTTTGAACCACACAGTCAGATGTGATTTAGGAGAAAAAAATTGCTTGCCTTTTGATTTTTGTGCTGTGTGGGGAGTGTTCTGTGAGTATACAAAATAAGCTCTGAAGAACAATAGCTCTTGATGTAAAAATTAATTTTCATGTTGCACACACAAACTTGTAGATGGAGTCTCCCTGTGTGGTGGAAAACAGTATTAATGGCAAGCACCCACTGAAAAAGACTATTGACTTTATAAACTGGGGTTTAAATGCCACAGTATATGAAACAATCTGAAATCATTTTGCAGCAAAGACCCTTCAATTAACACCTAGTGATCTTGAAAAAACAAAACACTAAAGCTGTACAAGACAGAGGAAAGAGAGAAGTCTTACATATCAAGTAATCTGGTTCTGTTTAGAAGTGTTCTTTGTGTGGGAAAATGAGGAAACTTTTTACCCAGGCTTTGTCAAGTGAATCTTTTTATCCAGTGTTTTGAATAAAAATTTACTATTATCTCAGTACTAGAGATAGTCAACTTGGCCAAAGCTTTGTAAAAATTAAATACATAAATTACACAAGTTAATTGAAGCTACAGGTATAATTGTCTTTTAGAAAATAAAGAGTAGAGACTACATTTATCTTGCTATTTCAGGGTAAAATTTAAATAAGTATTGTGAACTGGATGCTTTGCTAAGCTTTCATATACCCTGCCTTTGAACTCAGTTTCAGTTACATTCATTAAAATATTCATGTAATGAAAATGGAGGTGATCCAGGGAAATAATGTAGTCAGAAAAGCTCCTGACATTAGGAGCCTTCACAGTTTTGCTCTGTAATACTTGTGGAAAAACCTGGCAACTGAAAAATAAATGTAAAAATACTGCTTTTCCTCCTTCTTCACAATAGCTTTCTGAGCTCTCTGTCCTTCTCAAGCTATTGCAGTTTCTAATGAAAGACTGTTGTAGATGTGCTTCCATGAACACACACAGCTACATCTCCTGCCCACCTTGGACATAAAGTCACTCTGACCTTTTTTAGGTGCACGGACTCAGCCACAAGTTCACTTTCAGAGAAGATCTGTGAAGTTACCAGAGAACACTAGCTACAGTGATTTGACAGCCTATCTGACTGCAGCCAGTTCACCCTGGGAAGTGGACAGTTTTCCTTATTTGCAAGGATTAGATGGAAATGGAACAGGTAACCCACCCACTGCTTTGGTTTTGCTCTGCTTTCCTGACTTCTGATCATATAATTTTAATTTTCTCCATTCCTGCAAACATGCTTTCAATTCAGGTGATGTGACAGGCTTAACAGCCCTACTAAAATGCTGTTCCAATAAACAAGAGAGCAAGGTCCACTCTCTGTTAAATGGGGCCACTGAATACCAAAGATGAAGACACCTTGGTCTTGGGAGATCAGAAAAGTTTGGTACATCTGCAGTTTAGAGCTAAGTCTCCAAATGTGTTGCATATGCACTGCAATGATGGAGCTAAATGTGAAGGGATAAAAGATAATTTAACTTGGGGATGCCATAGAATTCTTGTTAGTTTTTGTTTTGTTGGGGTTTTTTTCCTAATAATAAATAAAATGACTATATATCAAGGATTTAAGTCTGTTGTTTCAGTTAAGACTTGTTTCAATGGCTGGTTAATACTTTCATATCTAGCTTCAAACAAAAATGTGCAAATTCATCTAGCACCAAAAGGAAAACAATGAAAATTTCAAATAGAAGCACAGCAACTGTTGAATTCAAACGTGTTCATACATTTTAATGACTGCAACTGCCTGTTACTCTTCTACTTCTCATTTAGTCTTGATCAAATAATGGGTGTTGTGTAGACTAGAGAAAGATTGAATGGGGCACAGAACTCTTCAGATTCTTAGTGCTGGTGTGAAAAAGAGAAGAATATTTTCAGTGTGTCTGTACTGGGTTAGAAAGCAAGCAGTGGACTTGCAGTGCAGCAAGAGAGAGTCAGAGTAGTGATGAGGAGAAGCTGGCTATGGGGACAAGAGTTAAAGCTGGGACATCAGTTGTGTGAGGGTGTTGGACAGAACTGGGCAATCACCTGTGAGGGTGCACAGAGCAGAGCAGCCAGCACAGACCTGCTTTGGAGCAGCCTGAATGGCCCCTCGAGCTCCCTCCCTGCTGTTGCCCAGGGTGCATTAACTGGGATGCCTTGAGCTAGGTGATTTTGAATGCTAGGTCATGTGTGTAAACAATATCTACTGATCTTGCTGGCTTTTCCTGGAGGAAAGAAAAAAGGCAAAAAAAATTCCCCTTCCCTTTTTTATGAACCTGAGTATCTCATTTTCTATCACAATTAGCAATGTGCCTGGTACCTTACTCCAGTCCTGTCTGCTCCAGTCAGTGCATCTCATCCTATCTCCCTGTCATTTCCCTGTTGTCCTCTGCAACTTCTGGTTTTCTCTGACTTTCATTCTCAGACACAATCAAATATCTCTTTATCTTTTTTCAAGCAAAGGAATGCATTTGATCTTACTTGTCTACTCCCTCCTCACCTTTTTATCTCTAAATTCAACCAACCAATCTGTTGAAATCTGGGTGGGAATCATCTCTCCCAAATCTTTCCTTAATACTCATCAACCCAACTTCCCAGTCTTGCATTTATTTTGTCAAAACAGGTCTTGCCAAGATTTCAGATCATCACCTTTCCTGGGAACTACACAAGCAGGGCATCATCCTTCTCCAGGTTTACCTCCTAGCCTCCCACACAGCACACAAATGCATCCTTGGTTTTTCAGTCTTCTGTGTGCTTGCATGATGGGAATTTTGCTAGTTGAGCCTGGGGCCCTTGGTGATGTGATTTGACTTTTGTTAGTCTTCAACTAAAATTATGTCACAGAAGACCAAAATGACCAGCAAAGAAGTGGGGTTTAAGAGACTTAAGAGCTTGTTTTCTGAATACTGTAGTATTCAGTATAAGACAGTAGAAGTGGATTCTATTTGTATATGTGCTATAGATAAGGTCAAATGTCCTCTACTTTAGTAACATTTTATCCTGCTATGGAAGCACAAAACTTTAAAATCCTAAACTTGGATTTACTTCCTTTTCTTCATCTCCAGGCAAGTTGATGAAAATTACATTTGAAAAACTTCTGAAAGGACAAAAAGTGAGATCACCACTTCTTGGGAATTTTTTTGGTTTTTCTGTTCCAAAAAGAAAGAGAAAAGGATGTACAAGTTTTAGGATTCAAAAAATATTTCTCATTAACTTGCATGGGAAATTTTGGAATGTTTCTGAACACTGCCCCTTCTCCCCTGTCTCCCACCTCTCCTTCCCCTCACCAGTTACTCCTCTGTTCTTTCACACTTTATTTACACGTCTGTAGAGGTTTGGAGAGGTCCTCCCATTTGCTTCAATCAACTCAGTTCTCCAGATAGTATTTATCCAGAGTGACTTTACAGTTGTTTTAACTAAAACCTGTTCTCTGTGGGTTCAGCAGTTTTCCACAAAATCCCAGCTAGTGGTTGAAGGAGTAGCATGGAGAAGTGAAAATCCATTGCACAAATCAGCCTGTTCCAGCCATCACATTTCAAAAGCTGTAGCTGCAAATAGTGACAAGCATGCACAGTGCTGGCTTATTGTTTGTGCTGATCACCAGCTGGAGAGCAGTAGGATGGTTTCACAAAGTCTTGTCCTTTCTACAAAACTAAAATTTCCCATCATCTGCAGCAGTGGCCAAGGCTGGCTCGTAACCATCACTCCTGCTGGTTTTGTAGGCTGTTTGCTTTTTTATAAAGCCACATGCAAAGTTATTTCTGGGCATTTGCCATGTCTTCTGTTTGGCACCTCTAGCAAAATCCAAAGAATTTAAAATTCTAAGGAGTTTTGTCTCTTTTCCTTCCCTTTGCCACTCCTCACCCCTCTGCTTTCCTGGTGATGTCTTCACTGTGGTGACTGTTAGTCAGAGACATCAAGTGTGATAAATGATACATACATATCACATATGTACAATAAATACATATATTGATGGTATTTTTCCATGACAGATTCATTTGCTTAAATGTTTGAAGGGTTATACATTTTGTTTAAATCATGGTGTTATGAAGTCCATTGGCATGCAGGTTAAACATAAAGAATAAATACCTTGCACAGATAAGAAGATAGCATGGTGTATCACAATAATGTATTTAGCTTGGTTTATTTCAGTGAAAGGCCAAATGATGTGTGTCTTGGCATTCTTAAACATATGACAGATCATCCTTCCAGTGTCACTGCATGTTTGGGTGTTTGTTAATTGTAATATGGGCATGTGAGGCTAAAATAAAGGCTTGGGAGATTTTTTTTTTTCTTCCCATGATTATGTCTGTGATACTTGCACATAATTATTTAAGGTGAAGTAGGATGAGAAAATACATGCAAGCTATTTTTGCAATGTAGTTTTCTTGTCTTCAGAATTTTCCCAAAGGGAGTGAAAAGTAGAGAAGCACAGACACTGTTCAGCTGTGAGCTCTGTCAGACAGGCAGGGTTACTGCTGCCACCCCCTGAGAGGCTGAACCATGTGAGTATACCTTAAATCTGGGAAATGGTGGCACAATGTCCATTCCTTCTCTGCAGGCAACAGCAGCAGGTATGAGCTGAGCCCTGTGACTGCAGTCAGTGTGCATCTCCTCAGCACTGATGGGACCCCCATCCCTGTCAATGGCCCCATCTATGTCACTGTGCCTCTGCCAGCAAACAGCAACCTGAAGCACAATGCACACGTTCCAGCCTGGAGGTTTGACCAAAAATTTGGTAAGTGACATCTAATTGTGATTACCCAGACAGCTTCCTTTCTCTGAAACTGCTGGCTCACTGCATAGGTGATGTTAATACAGCATGGTCTTCAGTGGAGTGGACAGAAATCTGTTTTCTGGCTGAAAGGAGACTGAGTTTTATTGATCAAGAAATACATAGAATGCATTCAGAGATGAGTAGCATTGTGTGCCACTTCAGACATGTTTGGTTTTGTAAAAATAACATTTTGCAATGATTATATGTGAATATAAGATCCTAAATATCTAACTATCTTGAGAGAACTTGATTTCATCCACAGGCTGAGAAGCAGAGAGACATTCAGTACAGGCAATGTGTTGGAAATCTGGGGAAATGGGAGGTAGCCCTATCTTTGCCAGCAGCCAGTTATCTGACCTTTGGGCTGTCTCTTCTCTTTCATTCAACTTCCTGCCTGTCAGATAGGAAACATAATACTGACTTCTTTTGTAAATCTCTTAGAGACTGGCTAATACCATCAAGAAGAAAAGTACATGTAAATTATATTAAACAAACAAACAAAAAAAGAGCCAAGCAGAATTAATGAAGTATTTTGGAAGAGCAGAATGACTAATCAATATGAGCTGTAAAATGCACTCACTTTTTCACATTTTGGGGTAGTTTTTGCTATTGTGCACTGGAATTTTTCCAGATTTATGTTGTTTAGGTTCTCTATTTTTGGTTTCTTTTTTTTTCATTGCTAGCTGGCCACTTTTACACCCTCAGAGTGTAAAGGATCAAAGGGTGCACAAGTCTTGTCCTGGTGATTCCCCTTGAGTTATAGTACAGTGCCCTCTGAAATATGTGCCAGATAAGGAAAAGAAAAAAATGTGCCAGTTAAGGAAAAGAAAAAAGAAGAATGGAAGGTGAGAAGGGTAGATGGTGTGAGGAAGAGAAAGAAAAAGGAGCATAAGTGTGGATCTTTGTAGAAAATCAGTGGAGTTTTGTCCCTGCAAGGCAAATGGTTTAATCTAGTTTCTGATGACATCCAGCAGTAGAGCAATGAGCATGAAACCAAGTGTGTTGGAGGAAGAGGGGGGTAAGAGAGAGTTGGAGGAGGAAATACCATTTTTGCTTTCTTCCTGCCTCTGCTGAAAAAGATGATGTGTTTCCAAACTGCATGCCTGTTGATCTCTTGTCAGAAGTTGGCTGTATCAGAGAGTAAAGCAGTAGGGCTTGGTGAAGAACACATTTGAGTATGAGGTAAAATTGAACAGTAGAAAAAGAGAGCAAGGGTTAAGGCTTTCCCTTAACTATGGAAACAGCTCTTCTCTTGTGCTTCCATGGCAGGAAGTTTCAATCCATTCTTCCTGCAATCAGTTTTCAGTTGTGATCCTACAAACTATTTTGCTTTCACTAGTTCAAAAGAAGATGGGGAAGAGTGCCTGACATTTAATTTCTCCACAACCAGCAGCTGATCCTGTTAGCAGGGGTACAGCTGCAGCCCACCTCACTGCTTCTTACTGCTAAAATGCTTCTGATTTATGGAGCTTTCTCATTTATGGCCAGATTTCCATGCCTCTGTGCTGGGGCCACAGAAGTTCTCTTAGTATGGACCATGGTTTTTTACTTTTATATACAAAGAACCTAGTTACCCTGTTGTGCACAACATCAATGAGGATAGATCAATGCAGGTGCTGCAGACTTGAGGCTCCCAATCTGGAGACAAGTCCAGCCTTGTCTGCTTTGTGGCAAACTGCTGGAGTGTGTGAGGTGCTGGGAGGGGAAGGCATGAGGGCCACTAAACAAGATGCATCTTTGTCAGGCCACTCAGCTTCACAAAGCCATGGAGAGGAAGGGACTGAGGATGTTATGCTGAGGCTCCAGCTCACACTTCAGCTGAATTAAGCATCTTTCTGTGCAACCAAAGATGTTAAACAAAGATGCATTTAAGCCCTGAATACAGCATGCCAGCTCTAGCAAGACTTTGGCCACGTCCCAAGCAATTTAAATTAGCTTAATTTAATAAGTAAAGCAGCCACTCTATCTTGTGCAGGCCACATTAGCACCCTAAGGGCTGTCAAACTAGCATGGTAGTACCCTGTCATTGCCAACATCTCCATGTTGAGCTTGGACTTTGAAGAGAGGAGGTTCAGTGATGACTGGGATGGTTCCATGCTGGAGAAATCCTTAACTGACATCTAAGTTTGCTGTGACCTCTTTGCACTGCCAGCTCTGTGCCTTGTCAGGATAAAACCTCTAACCTCATTATTCTGATTTTGTCTTTCATTTTACAACCTGCTTTTTTGAAGTGCTGGTTATTTGTGGTCTCTTCTTAAGAGATTTTCAGTGGCTTAAATTTTCATGCTTGTATCTGAAAATTGAGCAAATGCCAGAGACAGAACTCTGACTCTATTACCAGGCAGTAATGCAGCACTTCTCTCTAGCATTAGCAATACAGTGGGCACTTGTTTGTGCAAGCCATTGTTTTTGTTTAGGATCCATGTGGTTGTCATCATTACTGCATGAAGTAGAATTTCTGCTCTAAAAAGCAGAAATACTTTTCACTTTTAGAGGAGGGAGTGGAAAAGAGACAAAAATACTACAAATATGTTTTAATCCTTAGTATCTCAAACGTTTTGCTGAGCTCGTGGTGTGCCTGTATAAACCCAGTGGTGTCTGACTGGAAGTGCAGAGATTTTCATAATTTCTACAGAAATTAGGCATATTTGCATATTATGGCAGGCAAAAGTAATTAATAGCTTATTAGCATGTTTCCCATAAACAATCTGTATTTTCATGCCCACAGTTTCCATCCCTGAGAGCAAACTGGGGAGAGGAGGGGGAGAAGCAGCACAGTCTACGTGAGGCTGAGGGTGGCTCCCCTGACACTGGTGACACAGCCAGAAAAAGCAGCCTGACATCAAAATCAGACAGTCTGCTGCCTCTATTTTATACTGTTCCAAGTGAGATGCTTCATTACAAAACAAACTTGCTGCCTTGCATGCATAGCAAGCAAATTAAGGCAGTAATATCTTTCTGAATAATTAATAAAATAAAGAATATGGTTAATTCTCCAGGACTATCTTATGTCCTGGAGAAGTTTTAGGGTAAACAAATGTGTTCTTGTGTTGGAGGTGCACTCCACCACCTTCCTCTGCTGCATTTCTGTGTTTGGAATGTCAGCTGCTCTGGGATTATTGTTATGGAGATATGATGCCTACATGAAAATGCACCTTAATCATTCTGTGCTGTTGACACAGCCATATCTCCTGTCTTTCACACTACTGTGGGACAGTGATTTTATTTCACAGCACACAAGGGTTTGAACAGAAAGAGATATGGATTCTCATTTTTATAATTGAGGTTGCTCAGTGGGGTTTGCAAGATTGTTGGCTTTTTTCTTTTTTTTTTTTTTCCCCAAGTGCTATCTTGTTTTTCTCAAATCTGAAGGGGCTGAAAAACCTTTTTTTTTTCCTTTATCCGTAAACAGATGGTTGGGATCAAGACTTTTTCCCTGTTGTTTGCCTTGATGTCAGTAGGATTTACAGCAATATAATTAATCTCTCTATTTTTGGACACCAAATTTCTGTCCAAGACTTCTTTCTAGCCTTGTCCTCTACAGTCAGAAATGAACACTACAGATCCCAATAGAAATGAGACTGTGTACAGCCTGTATCATTTCCAGCTGCTGACAGCTGGACTGAATAACACAGCACTTGCTCAGCTGTGTTCTCCTCAGCTCCATTAAATGGTTTGTGCTTTATTTTAAGGTGACTTTTTCATTGGATTCAGTGAGCAAAACTGTAAGACTGATGTTCTCCATTTTAAATCCTCAGTTTCACACAGAGGCATTTTGTTGCACCTAGACCTGTAGGTGCACATCTTGAGCTGTGTGAAGGACTTCAAAATATAATCTGGAAAGGGGATTTATTCTTCAGTGACAGTATTGATGCATCTGCTAGTTTATTGATCCCACCAGAAAATGGGAAAATGCTGTCAACTTTGTGTGGCAAAGGGCTCTGGGCTGAAGGGGTTAAACCTCCACCCTTTTGCTCTGCCTCCTCAAAATGTGTACATTCTTGTGCATTACATGTAAATTAAATTCAAAGTACAGTTCTTCCTAATCCCTGAGTAGCTGGTGTACATCTTGGATGTGGCTGTGTTGTCTTTCAATTACTGGCTTCTTCACAGAGGTTTCCCTACTGCTGGAATCACAACTTGCTATTAGTGTCAAGTGGTGGCAGAATATGGAGAAGAGCATCTCAGGGAACTCTTCTCACAGCTTGATAAAGCACAATATTTTATGTACTTTGCTGTGCTTGGTCAGTGCTTTCTGACTGCATTTAGTGCCAGAATAGACTTTTAAATACTGTTGCTAAGTCTCTGTGGGTGAAATCCTGCCTTCAGTGTAAAACTTCCATTGCCTTTTGTGGAGTCAGAATTTCCCAATGCTCTTTCCTCAGCAAAATGAAGATGATTTTGGTGCTAAAAAGAAGTTGTCAGGATATACTTAGCTATAGAAAGTATCAGTACCTACTTCCACTTGACTGCAATATGGTTTTGCTGTATCTCATGGAGGTGAAATGATGCCTGGTTTTTGTTCATGGTCTTTCCAGGGCAAGAGTGACAGTCAGGCAGCAAATGTAAGCTGGTTGCTGTACCTCTGTCTGTCTAGTTTAGCACATTTATTGTAAATAAGATGATTTGTAAAAGACTGATTTAAGCTTCCCATGTGGTAGCAATGATAATCCACCCAAAGAAAAGCTTTATTTACATTTTCATAGTTCAAAACTAAAATCTGTCCCTTTCTGTTGTGAATTCAGTTAAGAATTAACTGAGTTGTTCTGCCACCACATTCATGTGCTGCATGACAGCCAGAAAATAACAATTTAACAAAAACCTTTGCATTCTGTTGCTTGATCTGACACTAGGCATAAATCAGGACGTGCCTCTGAACATGGATAGATGGATGGCCTGCATTGGGACTACACACAGAAATGCACTTGGCCTGGGACTTAATGCACTTCTCCATGGGTTTTCTGTGCATGAGAAATGGCCCTGTTCAGAAAAACACATTCCCTGCCTCCAAAAGCTTGACTTGAATATAATCAGATCCAGAACAGTTGGTTCTAGATCAGATTCCCTGATAATATGGAGGGTTTTTTTCAAATTGCAAGGAGAAAACAAAGCCTCCACAAAGTTCCTAGTTACACTTTCTGTAATGTACAAGTTCCTTGACAATTTGATTTTTACTTCCTTTTTTATCTCTGCTCTGAAGATAAATTATTCTTAAAGACCAAATACACTGAGGAATATAGATTTTTAACTAACTGCTCTCAGAGAACTTCATATTTTGTGTGTTGCCATAGAAATGGCAGCTACCAAACCCAGCTTTTTACCATGTCTACATAATAGGCACAGATATAATTGCAGAGTAGTAGTCAGACCTCAGCACTGAAAGGAAAAGAAGCTCTTCCTCTGATGCTTCACAGTGTAGCTCTCTGAGGTATGTTTCACTCTCAGGATGCCTCTGGAGAGGTGTACTGGATGACAGGTGGTGGCTGTGCTTGTTTATCAGTCTGGATGTGACATTGATAATGGGTGTTGTGGTTTACATGTGTGGAAGTGCTGTCAGTGCATTGTTTGATCCTCCCCCCCAGCTTTAGCATGCATGTGAGTTGCATCTGTGGCAAGGCAGACATGGCATGGCATGATGAGGACATTGAAGGAAGCAGTTTGGTGCCAAATAATGATACAGGCAAATAATCTACTGCTGTGTAGTCAAGAAAACTGGAAACAGAATAGTATTGCTTATGGGAACAGGCTTTGACAACAGACTATGTGTTGTATAATTGCAGGTTTTGGCTGGGATGGAGTTAATTTCACCACAGTAGCCAGTGTGGGCCATGGTTTGGCTTTGTGCTGGAAAGGTGTTGGTAACACAGGGGTGTTTTGGCTGTTGCTGAGCACTGGCTCACACTCAGGCAAGGCCTTTGCTGCTCCTCACCCCAGTGTGAGTAGGCTGGGGGTGCACAAGGAGCTGTGAGGGGACACAGCTGCCCCCAGCTGACCAAAGGGCTATTCCAGACCATATGAGATCATGCTCAGAAGACAAAGCTTGGGGAAGATGAAGGAAGGAATGATATTCAGGGTGATATGCTTGTCTTCCCACATAACCCTCGGGGGTGAGGGAGCCCTGCTGTCCTGGGGAGGGCACAGTACCTGCCTGTGGGAGGGAATGGTGAATTAATTTCTTGTGTGTGCAGATTTTGCTTTACCTAGTAAACTGTCTTTATCTCAACCCATCAGTTTCCCCACTCTTCTGATTTTCTGTCCCATCCTCCAGTGAGGAGTCAGCCAGGGGCTGCATGGGGCTTGGTTGCCAGCTGGGGTTAAACCACGTGTAGGTGGCCTTGTAGCTCCATCTACAGAAAGCATGCAGTAGAAGGTGGGAAAAAGTGAATATAAATATTTCAGAAGCAAAGAAAAGACATCCTTGTGCAGCTGATTGAATTAGAGAGGACTTGAAAATTGGTGGAAATGCTGGCAGGAGTGCACAGAGCAGGAGTAGGAAGTGTCTGGGTGGGGTTGGAAGAGTCTGAGGAGTACTTAAGACAACCTTCTTCCAAACCCCAGTGTGTCTCTGCTGCCAGCCTGAAATACAGAAACTGAACATGAGTGTGGTGTGAAGCTGAATGAAGAAAAAGGCATGCAGCATTTCACATTGCTTTGTGGTTATTCCTTGCCCTAAAAATTTTGTCCATCACAGGCTGAATGTGATCAATAATGTGATAAAGCAAATATTAGAGACAGTATCTATCTGTTACCTGCACCAGTAACTAGGGATGGTGGTCCAGCAAGCAGAACTAAGCTTTCCCTTTTGAAATATCATTATTAACCATAATTATGTATGGAAGTAATTCTCTTTAGTGAGTCTTTTCTGTTCTGGCACTCTGCAATGGAGCAGTGAGAGGAGCAAAGCAGTGCAAGCACTTCTCTGGACAATGTGCCCTGCCTTCTGCCCAGACAAAATTATCAAATTATCAAAACTGGTTCTTTTGTTAAACACATGACAGGTGATTTAAGAGAAAAGAGATGGCAAAAACTGTGAAGCCTCTCAGACACTAGTAATAAATTGAATTGTTAGGCTTCCTTGCAAACATCTTCAAGGTGTGATGTTAAAAGTGTTTCCCTTACAGTACACCAAACAATGGTGCTGCTAGAACAGTAGCATGCTTTAGCCCTGGAAGGCTTGTGTAACAAATTCCTGAAGAGTGGAAGAATAATGAAGGTATGAGCTCAGAGCAGGGACATTTGTTTTTTGATGTTGCCTAGTAACTCCAGAAACAAAATTATATTAATTTAAATACTATGAAGTTTTAAACCCATGTGTGTTGGGGGGAGGGGGACAAGGAGGCTAATCTCAACCAGTATTCAAGAAGGTATTTCTTCAACTTCCAATTTCAGTGGCTTTTAGCTTTTTAGAAAAGGAACAGAAGTAAAACAAACAGAAAAATCACGTCCTTTGTAATAAAACTTCCTACGTAGAGGAAGATTAGAGGTGATTTTCAGTTGGAAGAAGAAATCTGATAAGCAGCTTTCAGCTGGTAGAATAAAAAGCTACAATTTATATATGTCAGAGCATGCTTTAGGAAGTTATTTTCACAAACTTGCCCTTGATTAACTCTCCATCATAACATTTCCATTTGAAGTGTCTAAATCAATTACTTCTAGAAGCACTGTTAGTATGTTTTGAATATCCTTTGCTGTCCCACACTGTCTGACAGCAACCTGCCTCATTCCTTTTGACACCTACATCTCTATTGAACTGTGAATCTCTGCCTGAGCAGGGCAATCTTACAAGACACTGTTGACATCACAGAGGAGATCTATGCTGAAAGAAAATCACTTCTCATTAAGGAATATTTATTTAAAGCATCTCTGCTATTAAGTAGCATGGTTAAAAGTATCTCTTTTCTTTCCAAAACTCTTTTGTTCAAGAAAGATAATCTTGTGAATAAAAATAAATTCATATAATGGGATTATGCTTAATTTGTTCTCTGGCTAATTGAATCCTCTTATTAGTCAAACCTATTGGATGGAAATAATTCATGCTGTAAATAGCACAGTTTTGGTTCTCTGCTTGAGTAGAATTGGATGATCCTATCAAGTTAAACAAAATAAAAAGAAAATGGTATTTGACCCACTGAAGAGTTTCCTACCAAGAGCTCACGTGTAAAAGTAATTTATGGAAAACAAAGCCACCGTAGGGTTGCTGTATATTTAAACTCTAGCAGTCCTTAGATTTTATGACTGTCCTCAGGGGAAGCTGCTGGCTACAGCACAGTCACCAGGACTGTTTTCATCAGCAATGGGAAGAACACACAGCCATTCAGCAGCAGTCACTGGGGCAGAGCTGGAGGCTCTGGAATGGTCACCTTAGAACGTTACACCTGACACCAGCAGTGTTCTGTGTCCTCCAGAGAGCACAGGTCAAACTCCCCTCACAGCCAGCACACAGAGGGGAAAGTTTCTCCTTTCTTCTTGACTTCCAGAGGCATCACACATGACTTTCAGCTCTGCAGAAAGGGACCTGGGGGTGTTGGTGGCTGAGAAGCTGGCCATGAGCCAGCAGTGGGCACTGGCAGCCAAGAAGGCCAATGGCAGCCTG
>JAOEGS010003694.1:0-13140 GCA_025447755.1 Corythornis vintsioides
CTTTTCTGCTGGGCACTTTCCAGCCCCTGCTCCCCCAGCCTGGAGCTGCTGGGGGTTGTTGTGACCCAAATGCAGGATTTGGCCCTTGGCCTCATTGTCCCTCAGACAATTGGCCTGGGTCCCTGACACAAGCTGTCCCAGTCCCTCTGCAGAGCCTCCTGCCCTCCAGCAGGTCAACACCCCACACAACTGGGTGTCCTCTGCAAACTGACTGAGGGTGCCTCAATCCCCATGGCCAAGCCATCAATAAAGATGCCAAACAAGCCTGGAGCCCCAAAACTGCTCCTTGAGGGACACCCCTGGTGCCTGGCATGCACCCCAGCACCACAACTCTCTGGTCACAAGGCAGCAGCCAGTTTCTAACCCAGGGAAGATTGATTTGTCTGTACCATGATTCACAACACCTGACATTGCTGTCCAGTTCCCTGTATGTTCCCAGTTTTCCAACTGTTGTTCAGACATGAATTGCACTTATTTTTGTGTCTTTCAGAAAAGTCTAATCATTGCTCCTGTGTGCCACGTATTCCAGTGGAAAGTATCTCAGCTCACAGGAGGAGGCTTGGAACTAGATAAATTTTAAGGTCCCTTCCAAACCACTCTATGATTCTGTATCAAACCACATTTTGCCCAAAACCGGGTCTGTCTGCAGTTCTTGTCCTCTCACCTAAAGGACCATAAGACAGAGGCAGAGCAGGCTGACAAGGATGATCAAAGGTGTGCAATGGCTCCCATACAAGCAACAGAGAAGCAAGTTATGGATGTCTCGATCTGAAAAAGAGAATGACCAACAGAAGCATGCCAGAGGTCTGCAAGCTAGTGAAGTGCATGAACAGGCTGAACAGAGAGCAGTGATTCCCCTTCTTTTCTAATAATGCAAAAAGAAGTTCTCAAACAACTCTGTGAGTCAGGCTAAAGAAACCAGTTCATCCCACATCACCAACATGAAGACCACTCCTACCCAAAGAATGTTTGGTAAATGAAGAGTTTAAAGAGATGGGAGAAAAGATGGACACATTTGTGGAGGACAACCAAGAAACGACTACTAAATACACAGAAGCAGCTCCAGCTCAGCAAGTTTAGCTGGGAGACTGGAATATACCATGGGATGGGATCACACACGCTTGCCCTGCTCTTGCAGCTCTCTGGCTGCCTATTTACAGTCCTGTTTCTGATAATGACCCCGAGAAGATGAAAAGCCATCTCCTAGTCTCCACAAAGGGGTTAGAACAAAAGAAACTTGGAGAAAAATGGTTGTGTAGGGCGGTAAAAGGGAAACGAGAGGAAAGCAAAAGACAGAGAAGAGGAAAGGGATGCCCCAGAAGCAGCGCACTCGCCGAGGCATTCCCGGTGGCGGCAGACGCTGCCCCGGGGTGCTCTGCACAGAGGCGGGCGAGTAAAGAGAAACAGCCCTCAAGTTCCCGGGCTCCCCTCCACCCAGCCGCCTCCCGCTCCGTGTTGCAAACGACGGGCTGCCCCGGGCCGGGTAGAGGAGGCTCCGGCAGCGGGGCCCGCCAGGGCCGGACTGGCCCGAGCCGGGGCCGCCACCAGCCGAGCCAAGCCGAGGCGGGCTCCACGTCCCGCGGGCGGACGTTTTCCCCTCGGACGTGCGCAACTATCCTGGCACGAACACAACACGGGACCGCCAGCCCCGGGCCTAGCCCCCGGCCCGGTGCGCCACAAACGCTCCTCCCCGCCCCCAGCTCCGCGGCCTGAGGCGACGGCGGCCCCTCATACTGGACACCCCCCCCCCTCGCAGGGGGCATCCCCCTCACGGGGGGCACCGCGCAACCCCGCCCGCTCCGGCGGCGGCGGCGGCGCTGGGAGATGGAGGTTACACAGGCGGTGCCACCGCCCCTCACCTTCCTCCATCGCCAGCCTGCGCCCGCCGCCCGCCGCCAGGGCCGCACGCCGCTGTCTCCGGGCCGCCGCCGCAGCCCCGCCCGCGCTCCCGCCGCTGTCGCCCGCCTCTCGTCGGCCCCTGGGGCGGCAGCGCTCTCGCATAACACGGCGAGTGGAGCGCAGCGGCCCCTCGCTTCCCGCCGCCGCTCCCGCCGCTGAGCGTCTCCGCCGGAGGAACTGTGGTGGCGGCGCCAGGCGGCGATCGGAGCGCAGCGGCCGCGGACCGGGGCGCAGGCGGCCGGGCTGCGCTTCCGGCGGGGGGAGCTCCCCCCGAAGCCGCCACCGGCCCGGGCCCGCTCGGGAAGCGCGGAGCAGCGGCCGCCGCTCATCCGACCCCGCCTTGCAGCCTTCGAAAGGAACGTGGCAGGATTGGGGAAGAGCAGTTCCCTGCCAGACCGGCTCCAGAGGGGGCCGGACCCTTCAGAGGGGCCATCCAGGCCGTGGGACCGGCATCTCCTGTGGGTGCCTCTTGCTCGGCAGCCTCCCTGCCCTCTGCAAAGCTCCTTGCCCTGAGCATGAGCAGTAGCGGGGAGTCAGCAATACTCTAATTGCATGCAAATTACTGACCAACTGCCCCATAAAGGGGGTGGGCTTGGAAATGACTCATTTTGTAATAAGTACAACACAGAGAGTTTTGTTTGGTGTGCTTGATTTGTGGGAAAACACAGATTACCCAGGCTTGAATAACTTCGAAATAAATAAGCAATGTCTCTCCTGAGAATGAGAGAACTGGATCTTGTATCTCCTCTTCACCTACTGACAAGTAGGTAGATCATCAGAACCAACATCTCATATCCTTTAGCCAGGGACATCCTTAAACAACTAAGTTTCAAGAAGCCATTATCAGGACGGTTTAGGTGGGTTTGTGTGCATTGCCAGCTTGGTAGGAAAAGTCAAGATCCAAGTATCCTTAACCAAACTGTATGCAAATTACTAACCCCTTCTTGTAAAGAGCATGGGCTTGGTACATTACGAGTTGCTATTTTTGTGTATAAATGCAGCTCAGGAAGGCTGGTGGGTGTGAATGTAAGGAGCTGTGATCCACTGTGCACTCAGCACTGTAATAAACCAATGTCAGCTTTCTAAACTATCACTTGGTTTGGAGAGTTTTCTTAAGTTACCATTTTCAGTACCATTCTCAGGACTATTTTTAAGTCCAACCTTGTCACCTGCTCCCCTGGAAGACCCGGTGGAGCCAAGTCTGGTGGGAAGTGGGTGACCAGGAATGGGGCCCTGGGCTGTCAGCATTGTCTCCCTTGTGATGTGTGAATTATTTTCATAGTTGTGGGAAGAGAGGGGCTGCAAAATGTACAGCTCCCAGATAAGATCTTCAATGTTCTGTCAAGCTGCACATAGCTGGCATTGCCTCATACCAGAGCAGGCTTCAATATGCCCTGGATTTAAGTACTTGCTTTTTGGTGTGCTCTAGGGCCATGTGCTTTCCCTCCTGAGCCCTCTTTGCTGTGAAGTCCCCTCACAATCTCTCCATGTGCCTCCAGAGGCCCCACTCACCCTCTAGTCACCTTGCCCATCCTCACCCCCCTCCCAAACACAGAGCACACAAGGTTGTTTAAAACTCACCCAGTTTATTGTGCCCCTTGCCCTGCCCTGATGCAGGGGTGCTGCACTGGGCCCTATCACCCCCCCACCAAAGCACTGACAGCAGTACAGTAAGGCAGAAGTTTTAATTGTCCAGAAAGAAAGAGGAGCCGTTTACACAACTGCCTGGGAGCATCCAGGTGCTTTGTCCCAAGTGCAATTTGATGCTGTCCCATTTCCAGCCCTTCAGACTTCAGCAGGAAGCAGGCTGCCTCCTGCCTAGGCACCAGCAAGGCAGCTTTCCCACTATGGTTACGACTTCCAGTGCCACCAAAACCAGCAGAGCACCCAGCCAGCCTGGTGGGCTTGCCCTGGCAGGTGACACCAGTGGGGTCCAGAGCAGCAGCAGCAGCAGCTCTGCAATGAGCAGGTGTGTGCACAGAGAGGGGAGCCTGGGGGAAGCAGGTACCACATTCACTGAGTCCTTCACACACGGCCACCAGCCCACAGCACTGCCCCTGCAGGAGGGTCATGCAGATCCTACAGTGGGAAGCGGCTGTGGAGCACCTGGAGTGCAACAATTCCACAACAGCAGTGGCTGAGGCTCCTTCTGCATCCGCTCTGGGGCCTTGATGGGGAGACTCTGACACCAGCTGGTCCTCAGCCCCATTCCACAGCCAGGCCCCAGCCCCGCGTGATCCCAGCGGCACTACCGAGCTTTGTCACCCTAACAGCAGGGGCAAGTGCAACAGTGTTTCCCTCTTCTGAGCTCCTGTACCACCCCTGCACAGTTCCTGACATCAAAGTGTCTGTGCTGCTTCCACAGGACACAGCAGTTACCTGGGACCAACCCTCCTCCAGATGTCACCCGGGTTCCCGTTCTCACTAGTGTCTTGAGCACCAAGATTATTACCTGGGACAGCAGCTTCAGCTGTCCTCCGTCCAACAGGTCACTGGTCACCCATTTGTCTCGAAAGCATCCACCATGCTTGAGCAGAAGTGATTTTTCCAGATCCCACCACAGCAGGAGAACCAAGAAATGGCATCAGCACCCAGGGCTTAGGCACCAGGTACCAGAGATTGCCTTGTGCCAAGCAGGAGCATTAGTGGTTAAAGCAGCAAAGGGGACATTTCTGGGAGAAGCAAACATCTCCAAGAAGCAGTGAGAGTAAACAGCTTATGGTCCAAGCTCTTTTTGGGCCAAAGATTCAGCCCTGGTTTTAGCTCAGACACTTTTTCCAGTTCCTTCTGGACAGCCCAGAGTTGATGGCTGAGGTTGCAGTGAGAAGCACAGCTGAGGGAAAAAGGGAAATGCTCCAACAGAGACACTGCAGCTCCATCTTGTAGCTCTTACAGGCTCTGCCCTGAGCCCACAGCTCAGGAGGGTATTCCCAGAAGAACCTCAGCCCTTTCTTTCAGTAGGTACCATTGTCAAAGTCAGAACTCATTCATGGGACCTTCCACATCCTCCCCACATACCCTAAGCTTTGCATGTTCCTCAGCCTTGTCCATGTCCCAGGGAAAGGTGGGTACAATCCTTATTTCAATACAAGCATGGCCTCTTTCCCATCTTGCTTTGTCAAATGGAGTCCATGACTGAGGTAGTACTCACGTTGGAGGAAGGCATAGAAGTAATCTGAGATGAGCAGGATCTGCAGGAGTGAGATGTTCAGACATGTCAGTAAGACAGAAGGCACAGAACCCCCTTCAGAACAAGGAATGGAAAGACATATGTCTGTGATGGACCCCGAAGGGGCTTAGGAAGTTCTCAGGTTGTCCATCACACTTTGTGAGAGGAAACACTGTGGTCCTGTGAACACTCTTTGTCCACCTCCTGGTAGTGCTAAGCCCTGGGAGACTTGAACTGATCTATCTGCTGTGATACCAGCATGTTCTCACAGACATCTCCAAGGAGAAGGCAGTAGCTCCATAAACTGGCCAAAATACACGACAACGGCAGGTCTGTTTGTGCCACAGCTTTACAGACCATCTCAGCCTCACCCACAGGACTCCCTCCAAGCAAGCACTGCCACACAGTCCAGCCCAGATGCTGAAAGGCTCCTGCCTCCGACTGCTCTTAAGCAGTTTGTGACTGATTTTCAACTGCTCTTTCTCCTCAGAGAATGCAGCAGAAAGGAGACCAGGGCAGCCTTGGCAAAGAGAAGCTTGAATGGTTTAAGGCAGTGATACTTACCAGGCTAAGGGCTGAAGAGCTGAAATGTCAAGGCTGTGGCTTCACAGCACAACATGCAGTAGTAACACCAGATAACAGCATTTCTGCCACCTCATCACCTCTGCAGCTCCCCCCTGCCTCTGTGCTCTCATGCCCTCTGCACCCCGTGTGTACATCTGCACAGCATATCCCACTCAGTCGTGGACAGAGCTGGCTGCCCTCCAGATTTTACCGTGATCCACAACTGCCATGCACACAGATGCTGCCACCAGCCTGTATTGCTCAGGAGATGGGGGAACCTTGGGCTGTCACTGCCACCAGCCGCACGACAGCGTGAAATCACAACTGAAGTGCCAGAAAATAGAAACCTGACGTGGATATCACAAGGTCCCTCCCCTCCTCAGCCCCACTTTGGTTGTACTGAGGTACTGTTGTGACTGCTCCCTGGCCTAAAGGCTCCTAGAATTTACCAGTAGAGCTCAAGGGTATTTCTAAAGAAGTCACCTTGGGCAAGGTGGCTCTGCAGGGGCAGCTGGGCTGCCACCAGGGCAGAAGTGCCATTTGTCATTTAGTCTCTTGTGGTGTGATCCTTCTGCAGCAATGCAGACCTCTTCCATCTGCAAACAGTGCCACATACCTAGAGGGAAAAGACCTTTTGGTGCCAGAGCGAGCAAGCAGCTACTGTCCTAACATGCAGATGCTGCTCAAAGGCCCCACCTCACCTGGCCCCGCCCTGCCTGGCACCACCTCACCTGGCCCCGCCTTGCCTGGCACTGCCTCACTTGACACCACCTCACTTGGCCCCACTTCACCTGGCCTTGCCCCACCTGGCCCTGCTTCATCCCGCCTGCAGCGCTCAGGGCCCCGTTGGGACAGAGGGTCGGGCTGCCTGGGTTACTGCTAAACACAACTCTGGTGGAAAAGGCTCAGGGGCAGGACATGAGAATGAGGAGGGTCCCTGTGGAGACTGAGGGAGAGTCTCAATGTCTAGAGGTCCCTTCCAATCCCTAATAGTCTATTATTCTATATTCTATGATTTCCCCTCTTAGCTCACCCTCTCCATTCACATGTACTCTTAGTCCTGCCATGCTTTACCTCCACTGTCAAGAAGCAGACCATGTAACTTGCAGCACAGTCTAGATGGATTGTTAAGCTATAACTCAAACACTACGAGAACTCTTTGACATTAGTGTACCAGGAGGTGAGGACTAGGAGGTTTTCAGCCGGAGCAAGGAGAGGTGGGAAGCTGCTCTGCAGGACTGCACGGGATGTGCAGAGCCAGACACACCCTGCGGAACTCACTGCTGCTGACAGGACACCCGGCCCAGTGACCTGCCCACAGCACAGCCCCGTCTGCCTCGCTCTACTGACCTGCCCTATGTTGAAAGTCAACGTGATGGCATAATAAAAATTGGAGTTGGCACTTCCTGCATAAATCCATAGATGCCATAGAACGGGGAACAGGAGGGAGCAGACAATGAGCACACAGGACAGGATGAAGATGTTCCGGAGGACTGCAAAAGAAAACCAAGCTGTTACAATGATGCACCACTGAGCAGCCATGCTCCCACAACCAGCAGTGGCATCCAGGGTATGTGCAGCAGGGGAGAGGCACCTGCCAACACATACTTCTCTCCAACAGGCTATCACAGTTTGCTTTAATAATTCCCTGGCTAGCTTTCTAAGAAATCCCCTGCACTTCCCTTGAAAATAAATACTTCTGCCTTTGCTTGAGTGTGCAGTCCTCATTTATGGCTCTTTCCTTCTAGGTCCTGTTTCCAAACACTCTTCTTTGGAGGGCTTTGGCATTTTGGTATTTGTTATTATTTGTTATTACATTACTACATTAACTAGCACCTTTGAGAAGGGCCTTTCCACCATCATCACAATTCAGAGAGCTGAGCACTTCATTCCTTAGCCATGTCAAACTGACAGCAAAGGAAAAAAATTGAATCTGTGGGTCACAGGAAAATATACTTTCTCAGGAGGTAGTAAGGACATGGAAACAGGAGAAAACTCATATAAGCCAAATGTGTTGACAAACATGTGCCCTCAAGAGGTGCAAGTGCAGCCAGAGTCCATTAGTCTGTATCAGTATGTGTCAGATGGACAAAAACAAGCACGATTTTGTCTAAAAGAGCTAGGCCAGAAGAGATTTTGGTTTATACCTGTCCTTTGGCAGCAGCTTTATAATTCATCTTAGCACTTGTGTGGCTGTGCTTGGCTATAGCTCAGTCCCTGCCCATGGAGATGACTGAATTCTGCAGCTGAGGGGAGCTATCCAAAATTTTAAGGGCTTTGTTACAGCCAAACTTGTTCATACCTATCTTTTAAAACTTTTTGTTCAGTAGGTCTGTTTGCTCACTGTGGCATAGGAACATATGTCAGATGACTGTCCCTTTGCCAGTCATGTCCCCCTACCTGCATGCTTGGAACAAGCAACTTAGCTCCCCTGAACCTGGATTTCTCAGAAGGACTTCACTGGCAATGGCTGTGACACGGTCAGAACTCTCCCAGTGCTTCCTGACTCGTTTTATCACAGTTGCTTTGTTCTTAGGTTTCCCTAGTCCCAAACTGATAGAGCAGATGGCCTCCCAGACTCTCAACTCCAGATCCTGCCTCCTGCCATGAGGCAGACTCTCTGTCCTTAATCCCAGCTGGTCTGGCTTAGAGAAGACTGTTGCAAAAGGCCTGGACAACCTAGCAGGGCTGGTCAAAGCAGTTGGTTTAAGCAAGAAACACCAGGAAAAACACAGCACTTCCAAGTGTCCCCAGTGTAGCAAGTTCTAGAGACTGAGTTTGAAAATCATCAGGAAGCTCTCTGGGTACTCACAGCTACAGAGGTTCTTCATCACACATTTAAGAGAAACTGGACAATGGCCTGGAGTAACTCAGTTACTTTCAAGCTAAGCAAACAAGCAGATGCAGAACAAAGAACCACTGCAATGTGGTTTGATTTGAAGGCTGAGGGACACCAATTGCAGGAGCAGTGTCCAAGTTACTCAGCCTAAATGGGAGTGAAGCATTTGAAGGATGGGTGCAGTTTAAATAAGTCACATCCCTTGTACGGGACTGTAAAAGGTTCTTCCAAAAAGCTTAATCTTCAAAACAACTGGAGAGAGAGGGAAGAGAAGGTGTAAGTGAAAATTTGCTCCTCAACCAATTTCAGCCCTAGTCCTAAAGACCTGTTAGAGGCAGTGTCACCAGAAAAACCAAGCCTCCTTCCAGACACCCCAAGGAGGCCACAAAAACTTGTGGACATGGCCTGGATTGGTTCTGTGGTGACAATTATCAGTCAGGCCCTTTCCCATTCCAGGTAAGAAACAATCAAACACAAAGAACTTACATCTGTAAAGGTGATTCCAGACTGGCAGGAAGGCCATGTACAATGAAATGTCTCCCACAGTGGGATAGGACTTGAAAATAGAAATGATTGCAATCTGGACAAACATGAAGAACACAGGGTGCTCCCTAGAAGGGAAAAGACACAAAGGATTAGAGGATGCAGTAGGATCTCTGTAAACTGGAAATAAATACCAGCAAGGGCACAAACATACTGTGGAATACTCCAAGAAGCTCTCACACCCATGTTCTCTCCAAACAAGCCTCTGAGTGCTGGGTGGGGTGAGTGGCTCTGCAGAGCAGCAGGGTAGGGGGATGCTCAAATAGGAGTCTTGTGGCTCAACCCCACATACATTCCTACAGTTGGCCCTCTGGACTGCTCTTCCCCAGATCGTTCACTGAAAAGCAACCAACACCTCCTTTCCAAAGGTTATTTGGAGAAGCCCATAGTTCCTTTCTGTCTGTCCTGATGTCTGTGTCTACTCCAAGTCACCGGGATAAGCTCACTGAGAATCCAGGCATTAGTGGGTGTTTTTCTCAGGAAGAAGGCAATGTTGTCAGTGCAGTCTCCTAGGAATGTCTCCAAGTTTTCACTTGTTCGTTGGATTTTTTTGGTTTGTTTTTGTTCTTTTTTTTTTGTTTGCTTTTTTGTTGTTTTGTTTTTGGTTGGTTGGTTTTTTTCTTTCTTTTTTTTTTTTTTTTCTGACAATAAAGAACTTGAAGCTCCAGCCCAGAGTTCTTCCTTTCTGACTACACTAGCTTATTCTGTCAGGGAGCAGGCACCCCTATAGCCCAAACTTCTGCTCTCTCCTTTGGTGCTTGTAACACACCTATTGTGTAGCAGAGCCCAACTCACTCTATGTAAGAAGAATAAAGATTGAAACCTTAGGAAATGAGAAGGACAGGTCCTGTTAAAAATCCTAACATTTTTAGGCTTGTAGATTCAGACCTGCAATGCCAGCCTTACAAGCTTCCACCAGAGAAATACTAGCAGAGACAAAAGATACTAGAAAAGTATATACTTACTTGAGCTTTATTGCCAAGGGAATAGTGTAGAAGAACACATTGATTTGAAACACACATATGAAGAAAAGACTAAAGTGTTCAAACATCTCTGCAAAGAAATACCAGAAAAGGCCAATATTGGGTGTCAGATCTGGAACAGAAAGGCTGAAATTTAAAAAGAAACATCAGTTACATTTTTTAATGATTGGGTTTTTTTCACTGCCCTGCTTCTATTACATTAATTAATCATTGCTTGCTACTTGATGGGGGACCTGTATTTTCAATCTCTGAAAGAGAAACTAAAAGGGTGACAACCGAAGGGAAAAGGGACTAATCCTTCCCTATGCCCCTGCAGGATTTAAACTGTTCCCAAGCAGACATTTCTCCAGAGACAAAAATTTCACAGCCATGGTAGCTTAATGATCATATTAATTTCCAGTCAACTCAGTGGAAAACATCTCCTGTCTTCGCTAATTCTTGCTGTTACTTAATTGACATTAGTTGGCTAACACCTTCTCCACATGCTCTTACTTTTCTTGCACTGCCAGCAAACTCACAGCTCACTCATGCCTTTGGACGGGGAGTGGGGGACCTGCGTGTGATGCACAAGAAACAACATATCTGGGGCAAGACAGAAAGCCAACAAGAATCTTTATACTCACATAAACCCGTAAACAGACGGGATAAAATCCCAGGAGTTGAGGAGGAAGAATGAGAGGCAGATGATCACCACGAGGCTGCACAGGTACAGAGCTGCATACTGCATGGTGTAGAGCCAGAAACTTTTACTTTTCAATTTTATCGGTATGAACTGACGCTGAAAAGGAAACCCAAGCAGGCAGATACTCCTCAGTAGGTGGAAAGCCACAAGAAAGCCTGAGTATCCAAACAGTGTTTAAATTTATGAAAGAAAGTATCAAACACTGGCACAGTGACACTGGAAGGAGCAGCTCTCAAGCACAGTTTGCTTGATGCACATTGGCACATGTGTGTCTTTTCACACTTGAAAATACAGCAGCTAAGCTGGCCACTGCTGGTTGCAGTGAGGTGTCTCATGCACTCAGTGTAAGATTTACATACCCCTCCTCACAGCTACACTTGTATCTTGGACGTCTGCAGTACTGTCCTGCTGCCTGCCTGGACCCACATCAGATGTGTGACTGAAAGCCCTGCTCCATGACTCACCACCCTGTGAGGCCAGGTCTCTGGCACTCATGCTCTGCTGAAATCAGGAAGAAAATAAAAAAGGATGTCCAGAGGGTTCCCAAGCACAAAGGAGACTCCTCAGGCAAAACCAACCACCAAAGTCTTGCCACTGCCACATGTCCTGATGGGTCAACCACAAGCCCTTGTCCCATAACATGACACAACAAGACATCCCCTGACTGCATCTGTAAAGACAGATACACACACAGGGGCAAATACTTCTGGGTATTGCTCAGAGTTCTGTAGCTCTGAGTAAGTGATAGAGCTTTCCCATGTGGTACCAGCAGCAGAGGCTCAAGAGCCAGCCCACTCTGCAGTGTGCTCTGGGTAGAGCATACTGTTCCCTCAGTCACTGTGTGTTTAATGCCACTTGTTGAAATGATAAGCAAGTTTCCCAAGGATTTTTGACAGGACAGATTGAAAAGCATTGGAGAAATGCTATTTAATTCTGTACAAAGAATGCAGGAAAATTCATTTACAAATCTGGATAAAAGAGCACACACTGACCAGCTTGATCCCCTTTAAAAAATGCAAATTAGGCATTTGTGTATCAAAGCACTTGGTGCTTGTGAACACAATGCTTGAACTTTCTTTGAAGCTAAAAGAGAACAAATGAGACCAAAATATAAAATATATGAAGTAAATGCTCCTGAAAATTACAAGACTGAGAAAGCAACCCTGACTCTGCAGAATTTCTTGTCTTTCAGAAAGAAATAATAATAGTATTAATAAAAATGTAAGAGACATTCATGTCAGACATGAGGAAATGGGACTAGAACAGACTGTTCATGTCTTCTGAAGCTCTGAGATTTGAGAATAGGCCTTAATCAACCTGCAGTTAGGATCAGCCATAAAGACCATGAGGGAACAGGACAGCAGTAACCAAGAAAGACTGATGACACTCAACTGCAGGACTTTCAGAATGACAGTTAATACAAATGGTCACTGTGTGATCTGTGAATTGGGATAAGAGTCCTCTGCTGGTGGCCACAGCCTCGCCTTGCTCCCACAGCAGAACAAGATGAGCAAATGAGCAGTTTTCATGAAGTGCATGATAATGTGGACTTTCAGGTCACTGTTTGCAGTATCAGCACAGGAGCTGACACCTGTGGGAAGCATTCAGGCAAACTGGTGACAAATTCACTCACTAGCAAAAAGTTGCCTCTGCTTTAAACCCCTCCCCCTGCTTGCAGCCGTGCCCACCAGCCTGCTGCTGGGTTAGTTTGCCTGCAGCAGCACTGAGGTGCTGTGCACCCACCACTGAGCAGGGCCAGCCCTGCTGGAATACAGGGGTCTTTTTCATGGGGAGGAAGAAAGGACAATGGCAACTAGACACTTTCTGGAAGAAGGACATGTTACACCCATTTTTAAAAAGGGGTAGAAAGGATGACCCTGAAAACTATCGCCCTGTCAGCCTCACCTCTGTGCGTGGAAAGATCATGGAGCAGATTCTCCTAGAGGGTCTAACAGGACAAACAGAAGGCAATGGGCTGATGAAGGACAGCCAACATGGCTTCATCAAGGGCAGGTCCTGCCTGACAAATCAAGTGACATTCTATGATAAGGTGACTACATCCATGGACAAAGGACGATCTGTTGATGTGATCTATCTGGACTTCTGCAAGGCTTTTGACATGGTCCACCACAACATCCTACTCACCAAGTTGGAGAGATATGCATTTGATGGGTGGACTGTACTATACAAGGAATTGGTTGGATGGTTGCATCCAGAGGGTGGTGGTCAATGACAAGTGGTGTCCCTCATGGGTCTGTACTGGGACCTATATTGTTTAATATCTTAATTAATGATATTGACAATGGGATTGAGAGCACCACCAGCAAGTTGGCAGATGACACCAAGGTGAGTGGAGCTGTTGAAAGGCTGGAGGGACAGGATGTCATCCAGAGAGACCTGGACAGACTGGAGAGCTGGGCAGGGAGAAATTTAATGCAATTTAACAAGAGCAAGTGTAAGG
>JAOEGS010003695.1:0-30928 GCA_025447755.1 Corythornis vintsioides
GCTCCATCCTCTCTACACTCACCCTTAACATATTGATAGACATTGATGAGGTCCCCCCTCAGTCTCCTCTTCTCCAGTCTGAAGAGCCCCAGCTCTCTCAGCCTCTCTTCAGCAGAGAGATGAGCTCATCTTTCTCATGGTCAAAAACTGGAAGTGCAGTTGCCTGTTGGTCACAAATACAAGAGAAGGACATCCCTGCTGCTGTCTGGGCTCTGTCTTCTTCCTTGGAGGGTCCCCAGGCCAAGCACTGTGTAAGGTGACTGTAACACAAAGAGCTTCCACATCACCCTCCTCTTTGCTGCAGCGTTTTTGTGACTCAAGTCAGTGGTTTCTAGTTTTTGGCAAACTGTGTTACTCCACAACAATCAAAATGGCTTTAACAAACTGACCTATTTTCTTGCAAATTGTTTGCTTTCATCGTGACAAGTGCCAAGGCCTGATCCTCTAGTTCAAAAGCATATGGGCTTCTCCTCCCCTGTGGCCTGCCTGGTCTCAGTGCTGCCTGGAGAAGGGCTGTTGGGGCTGCTGAGCTGCAGCAATGGAGGGTGCTCCATGCAGCATGGCCCTCCCTTCTTGTGTCCCAAGAGTCCTCCTCCAGCGGCACCTCAGTCTAGGCCTGGCACTCCTGAGCCACCATCTGCTCTTCCCTGGGCTGCCTTCTGCTCTGCAATGGCATTTCTGAAGCTTCTGTCCATTTTTATGATTAATTTTTAGGTGCTTACCATCCTGTAAAAGCTTTTAAAATTAATTTTGAATGAAAAGTCCATGATTAAAAAAAAAAAAATTCACTTTCAAAATTTTTGTTCAAACAACTACCATCACATTTTCCCATTCTTGCCAAATGACAATCCAAACAAAGCCCCTGGTCCCCCAGCTGTAGTGACACTGCTCAGTCACCAGCCTCTTGTCACACATTTTAGGCGCAGCAGCTCCTGTGACCTTTCTTAGCCCCCCCTGTGCTCTACTAACCTCTGTTGTCTTTGTGGAGGTGAGCAGAGAGGAGAGCATGCCCTCCCAGACAACAAAGGGTGCAGAGAAACCTTTCATGAGGTTATATACCAATATGCATATAAATCACAAAATACCAGGAGAAAGAATCAAATGAAAATAGATCAAGAGATTTGGCTGAAAATAAAAATGTTACCAGTGAAATGTGAATATGTGAGGATTTCCCTCCGTGTACTGGGAACTGAGAGAAGTACTAATTCTTGCAGTCTTTGTAAAGGAAAATGCAATGGGTTAACTCTCTTCTCAAAGTAAACATAAATGAAGCAGTCATACGGGATAAAGGTGTAAAGGAGAGAGTTGGATGTGTGCGAGAGTGCATAATTTATTAGCATCAGCAACAGAGCCTGATGGGTGAAGGCTTTTATACTACTCCTCTATTGATAGGTATTTCAACCAGCAGTAAAAAACTGCTCTTGACACTCATCTATAGGGAAAAAATATCCACATAGTCTTTGCTGTAGGACCAATTAGCCTGTGAAAGCAGTTGTGGGGAGGGGGGAGGTGCAGGATATAAATGCAGGATGCATCCACACTTGATTACTCTAATGAAATGTCCATTGATCTCTATAGATTAATGTGAGAAGAACGGCAGCTGCAGAGTGGCTAACACCTCTAGGTCAGCAGCTGTGCGTGTGCGCGTGTGTACGTGGGTGTGTAATGGAGGGGGTAGTGCACAGCCAGACCAAGGTAGACAAGAGAGGGCTGAGGTGCGTGGATGTGACAAGCGGAGATCTGCGGGAGGCGACAGCGAGGGGCTGCGGGGACAACGTGGCTCCTCCCGCCGCGTCCCGCTGCTGCCCCTCGCTCCCATTTGACTTTGCTGTAAGGCAAGCTGAGCTCACAGGTCATCTGTTTTTGTTAGATTAATTTAATTCAGCATGTAGGAATAGAGGGCTGAACAGGCTAATGGCTCTCTGCAGGTGACATTGGGAATGGTCAGCGCTCAACGTCCTCCTCCCCCGCCTCTGTAGCTGCAAAAGAGAAGTCACCAGCAAGGGGTCCCCTCCGTGCCAGGACTGCCAGCTGCACCCTGCTGACCAGAGCATCCTGCACGCTGCAGCCCCTGTGCCTGGCACTGCCTCGCTACAGTGATTCCTGCACGCCTCAAATACAAATCCCTTATCTCTTGTGCCATGTCATATAGAAGGACTTAATTACGATAAGGGGTGAGGAGTCTGCTGAGTGACTGCAGTACTTGACTGAGGCTGGTTTTATCACCCAGGGAATAGAGTCACGGGAGCCATGCCATAATTGTCACAAAAGATGCTCTTTTGTATCCTCTCACGTGATAAGCCTGGCATTTTGTCATCGAAGGTAACGTGCAGGCAGCAACCTGCCTCCCATGCAAGGGAAACCTGGAGGAGCAACTGCCCAGTGCAAGGTCAGACGTGTAAATTGCACTGAGAGAGGAGGTTGATGTCAAAAGTTGATGGGGTAAAATATTTAGGCTCAGATTCTAGAAATGAAATTTCAGATAAAACAAAAATATGTCTGGGCCAGATTGTCACTGGGATAGCATCCAATGGTTAGACAAGTTGTCTAGTTCCTCTGGTCACGTTACTTATTACTGAGGATGGAGTCTTGTAGCTGTATTGCAGTGTGATGAGAGTCTGATGTCTTCAATTAAAATGCACAATATTTAGACATGCTGTAGCTGTTCTTTCTGTGTTCTCAATTCACACTTTACCACATCATGCTAGTGCTTAGGAGTCGAACATCAGCCAAAAATTTAAGAAACACTGTTTCTTAGCAATATGTACGCATGGGGCCAGGCAATTGCAAGATGCACATGGCACCACAAAGATCAGGGTCCCCCAGGAAGTGCAGGATCTGACAGTTGGGTATTAGAATTCCTGCTATATTTGACTGACTCTAGGGGAAAGGTGGATCCTAACTCTGATGGCTTTGAGAAACCTGCCACTATTTTGGTAGCAGTTCTGTCAAATGCACAAAATGATGTGAAGAGATAACTTGTTCTCTGGTAAATCTGCATTTATACAAACATGGGCAGAAAAAAAAACAAAGGCTGGTTTCATACAGAGAAAGAAAAAGACCTTTTCCAAGGCAAGCTCTGTCCCAGCCACATCAAGGGCTCTCTAAGCTCCCTAAATGGAGGTGCCAGTGCTTCTTCCCAAAGGCTGTCGAGTTCTCCCAGCTGGGCCCAGCCCTGCCAGCACCAGGGCTTCTGCTGATCCTGGGAAACAGTTGGCACCTCTGGCCATCGGACTGATCTGTCTTCATACAATCAAGTGACAAAACTCTTCATCACCATCTGTAGAGTGTATTTTATCCCTGAAAGCACAAATAATAGAAACACTTGGTGTGCAGGTTAAGGTATTTCCCCAAGACTACTCTTAACCTCTCCACCTAACAAACCATGCTCCTTCTTGGTGGATGCACAAACCCTAGTGGAGCCAGTGCCCATGTCTGAGGCTGTGCCCCCATCTGTGGGCAGTGGCGCAGCGTCCCCAGGTGTCCCACGTGGCAGAGGGCATCACAGGTGGGAAGAAGGGAGTCAGCCTCAGTTTGCAGCCCTGGTCTTCATTACTGAAGCTAGACTTACCAGAAAATTGAGCCACTTCCTTTGAAGACTGTAAACCACTGGGTTTTAGTTGAAAGTCTTAATTTCTGTCTGTTCAAGAACACACTCATCAATTATTCCTCTTTTTAGCTCAAGATTTTTACTTCTGTTTTACTAGTATTTTAACCTTTCACTTTCCCCTACAGAAACACCTTGCTTCTCTTAGGTACATAACTGTAAAGCAAACCGTAACGCGAAGGTCTTTGTCATGCCAATTTGCCTCTTTTCCATAGGGTGTGCTGCCAGCTTAGACATTAAAAATGTAGATGCATTAAAGCACAGTGCCTGGCTGCATCTGTCCGCTCCGGCGCACAGGGGGATGCATGTGGCCAGAGCAGCAGCACAGGCTGGTCCTGTAAGCCTGCCTGGTATATTTTTAGAAAGCATAAATAGGCTACATTCTCCCATGCTCACTATCCAAGACATAAAAAGAAAGGGATTTCTGCTTTCTTCAAGTCTCCTTCCCCTGCTGGCACCATATAAGTCTGTCTTTTAAGCAGTAGAGGTCCACAGCTCTTTTTTTTTTTTTCTTTTTTTTTTTTTATTGAGAAGCTGCAGAACTCTAACCGGTGGTTCAATAAATTGTATTACATCCCCTTCGTACTGAATGCCCTACAAGCTTTGGCTTTCCATGTGTAATTGCAAGCTGTTATTAGCCCAGAGCTTTGTCCGTTACTGTGCCACACTATTGCTGAGCGGTCAATTTTTTTCCCCTGCCATTTCCTTTGCTCACACCATGCTGACCACGTTGGCCAGGGGCTGCCCGAGGTTTATAGTGCAGCATTGATTTTTCTTTTCTCTCAATACTGACAGAATCATAGATCCAAGGCAAATAAAGAAATGCATTCTGTGGTGATGAAATGTCTTTCGTTCAGCCTGGATTGAATCAAAGGCCATCACAGAAATGTTCTACTCTAAAATGCTAGTGAAGCTTAAGGCATTGTTGTAAAATGAATTTTCCATTTTCTTAGCTGTAATTTGGATTCTCAAATCACTGTGCTAAAAATAATCAGATAAAATTGAATATAGACTACAAGCCTATGTAAAATGTTATTTGTTTGGTTTTCCAAGCTGCTGCAGCTGATATAAAAAGAATCAGGCAATGGATAGGAAAAATAATTGCTTAGGTGTATTTCTGGTAAGTAGGTTGCATTACTCTGAATACCAGGGTATAAGATGACTGCTCTGTAACTCATACAAACAGCAGCAAATAACCAAACCACAAAAATACATTTTGCATAATTACTGTAGAGAGATATTTCTAGTAAAAAATCATCACCTCATATTACAGCTCAATTATGAGTATTTTTGCTTTTTGTTTGGGGATGTCAAAGGACTTTTTCAAATGGGGTTGTCATTGTCCCTGTTACACAAATGGAGAAACAGAAGCAACATGAGTCTGTAGGGACAGAGCAAAGTCATACAATGAATCTCTGGCAGGCCCTGGAAGAGAACTTTGATCCTCAGAAGCTTAACACCATTTTCAATGCAAATAAAAATAGCCATGATTTTCATAACGTGTGTGTGAAGCTGTCACTCCATATGATGCTCTTACCACTGCAGTCTGTTAGAGACCAGAGGATGTCTGGTCTGTACGGTTGGCTGCTCTGGCACAGGACTCCAGCTATCCACAGAAAGGGAGCATCTTTACTCATTTTTAGGATAATGTCATTTCTCATATCAGTTATTAACCTGTCATCTTGGAAAATGTAAGACAGAAACACCTGTTAAGGATTTCTTCATATTCTGAAGGATTTTTGTTCTGTTGTTTGGTATTTTTTCCTGTATTATCAAGACTCGTAACTTAACACCAAGTGTATGTGTCTAATAAAATAAAACCCAGCTTGACATGAAGGACACAAATGCTTTCTTCCTTGGAAAAACAATTGTGCAGAAAAATTTAGCAGAGGATCCCTGTGTCCTCCCCTTCAAAGGACACAGTACAGTTCCCTCTGTGGTCCTGCAAAGGTAAAGCCCAATTTCTGCAGGGTCCCAAGTTAAATGTTACCTTACAGGGCAGCCCAATATACCCTCTGACTCCACACCTCATGAAGATCCCACACCTTCTAGTGAAAAGCTAACAAAATAAAAACAAAATAAAAACCAACAATAACAATAAAAAGACAGGAAAAAAGGTACCTAGGAGAATAGGAAGGGTAGAGTATTTATAAAATAAAATAGCAGATGGATTCAGCACTGTTAAAACTACAAATTGAAAAAAATAAATGTATTTGAATGTAGCCCTTGGGCAACATTGCATTAATTCCCTAGTGCTGGGCCTTCCTTTTTTTCCTTTCTTAATGACTACACATCCGATATCAATATGCACTGTTTACAGCTATTCCTTCAGCATCACATTCCTGGCAAAGCACAATAGGTCTTTACAGGGCATAACAAATACGTTGAAATAGAAAATCTATCAAAAATTTCAAGTTCTTCCTCCATTTCAAGTCATGCAGAAATTTTCCCCACAAAATTTCTCAAAATGTGATGGTGTGACTGAATCTTTGTTATTTCCTGTAAAAGACTTTGGTGTACAAAGTGCTGTGTGGCTTTCATTTGTAATTTTAACAATGCTCCACAGTGGAAACAAAATCAGTGTTAGCTCCCTCCCATTTGTCTTCCCAATTTGATTCTCCCCTAAGGTTCAGAAGCACTTGAGAAGCCCATTACTTTCTCTTCCTTCATTTTCTCCCACTCCAGCCTCGTGGTGTTCAGTAACATGTAAAGCTGTAACTCTGTAAGGAGTTGGACCAAATGGAAATGGAGGTTTCAGGTGTAGTAACAGCATACCAAGGAGGGACAGTGACAGCAAAAGTACTGTGGGTACAGTTGTACAAGCTAGGGACAAAATTAAGATGCATGTAAAACTAGGAACACAGCTGCCCTCCTGCCTCTCTCTATTGCTTCATGGGTTTGCAAACACCACTTATGGCTAAAATCCAGCCAGGGCTCTGCGTGGGCTGCAGTCAGGAATCTCCACTCTAAATCCTAGGGAGAGAAAGCAAGAGAATCTATAAACAGGATTAGTGTAAGGGAATGCAAATGTGATGAACATTTCCACATATTACCAAATTGCATATCATATCCTAAGTATATAGGAAATCATTGTTGGGGGGGAAAAAGCTGTTAATTGGATCATAAACAAAATGTGGTATTTATTTAATGGCTCAGCTGGTGATTGGTGCATGAGCTCTGTGGTTTTATCAAATGCTCATACTTGCAAAGAGCTATGAGAATTATTTTTTAAGGAGGATGAAAAAGCTCAGCAATGCTTGCAGCCCCAAACAGATAACTTCTCTCTGATCCACTGGATTCACAGCTTTCAATGCAACAAGCACAAATGGTTGAACAAGCAAAGAGCAAAGGAAACCAGAGGGGCATCAAAATGCAAAGCAGCTGCGTCATGATCTGCAGTTCTGTGGTGAAGCACTGCTCTGCACTCCTTCCTCTGCTCAGCAAGAAGCAGCTTTTGGTTTAAAATGGAGAAAAAAAAAAAAGGTTAAAATCTGTGTCAGAGTAAAAAGATAATGTTATTGATAATGATTCCAGCTCTACTGTGAAAACTGGAGAATTCACAGGACATGTTTGTTCTGAAGGCCAAGTGTTTGCAGCTGGCTTCTGCAGGAGGCAGCTGAGCAGGAGCACAGGACCATGGCAGCATTGCAGCTGATTCTGCCTCTGTTTGACTGTATAGTTTCACATCCTTGGTTAAAGGGCTGGATTTTTGAGACCCCCCCTGTTTGACATCTGCTAAAGCAAATGGAGTTGTGTGCTGGCTGCTTCCAGAGTCCATAGGCTATGCTGCTTGCCAGGCAAGGGGTGTCCAGTTGTGGTTTCCCATGCTCTGTCTCAGAGTTGTCTCTGTTGGCACCTGCCTTGGGTCATTTGATGATTCTCTGAAAATTTGGTCTGAAAACCTTTATCTCTGTGGAGAAATAGAAAGCTGTTTTGTGAAGCATTTTCTTTGGAGAAGAGCACTGTACATTTAAGGCCCAGCTCCCTCATGAGGAGCTCAGCATCCTCAACCTATTTGAATGTCATCTTTTAGCGGAAGATCGACGAGGATTCCTTGGGGTACTCATGTTGTTTATCAGTCACCACCCTACAAATACTGAACCTGTCAGAGGGACCTGATCCATTTCTGCAGAAATTCTTAGTGCCTGCAGCTCTTCTTGGTGGAAACATCACCTTGTGATGGGCTTTGCCCAGCCCAATAGATACACACTTCTAAACAGCTTCCAGTGCACATGGATTTGCATGAAACATACCGAAAACTAGTGAAATTACGATGTTCATTGGGATGTTCTGTCTAAATTGATACTTTTAAGCACTAATAATAATTAACCACTTTCTTAGCAATGAAAAAGTCTTAAATGCCTATTTACTTAACAGTCCCCTAGGGTGTCTTTGTTCTGAATGGGCTAAAAATTCTTAGCTGCAAAATAAGCAGGCGATTCCAATCAATAGAGCCAGAGGACTATATTGATTACCAGAACTCCATTCTTTAGTCATTAACCCTGTGAATTCTTTACAAAAGCTGTACAGGACAATTCCTAACCACCATACCATTTGAAGAGTCATTCAGATATTTGAATGTCATTAAACTTTCATAGCTTGTTTACAGCCCCTTTAGCCTCACCCGGAGGACTGTGCTCCAAGACCACACAGCCACGCTCTGCCCAGCTGAACTGACAAACAGCATTAATCAAGCCTGGAAATTTCCTCTGCAGATACATAGTTCTTGTTGGTTATTGCCAATACTGCTACAGAGCTGGAATGAGTGAATTGAAAATTCTGCTCAATTTTTCCATGTTTTAGTTCCAAGTCCATATGCTCTAACTGGTGATAAACACACTTTTTACTCATCCTGGTATGGAAAACCACCCATGCATCCTGTAGGTCCCAATCTCCACCCTGGAACCCACAGGACTCCATACGTGCACAGGAGGGGACTGGGGAGAGAAGGCAGCAGCGAGGTGGGAGGAGGAAGAAAAGGAAGCAATGCTGGGAGGATTCACCAGATCTCACCTCCTTCCCCTCACTGGGTCCTGCGGGACCTGCCCCCACAACACATCCCTCTCATCAGCCCCGTATTTAAGAGAAGATTCTCACATTTCAGATTAAGAAAGTTCATGACACATGGTAATGGCTCTAAATGGTAAATTGAATCACACAGACAACAATTGAATAGAAGCAGCACAAATGAGCGAAATGCCAGCAATTTAAGGGCATGACAAAAGAACTCCCAGCAATCACGGGCCCACTGCACACACAGCATTCTTCCTCTCCAAAGTTCAGGTTGCTGTGCTGGTAGAGAACAACCATATTCTGAGATGCAGTGTTTCTTTGCTATGGAAACTGTGAGCTGAAGAGAATCTTTGTAAATATACAGAATGGGAGTGGTTATTTTAAAACATTTCCATAATGATGTTTATACCTTTCAGCCACAGCTTGTCTTTGGGATGCTTGCACCAACTGTTCTTTTTTTGGTTATGGCTTTGAGCCAGTGGTCAGTGGATATGGGGCTTTGGCTTTGTGTTTGTGTTACACAACAGAAACATGGTATTGTTCCTTGCATCCCACTGTACAGTGAAGTCTTTAACCACAACAGAGCAGACAAACACCAAGCAATCATTTGAGCCACAATTGAGAACGTTTTGAAATTAAGGAATATCATAATCTACCTAAACACTTATGAACAAGGAATGTAGTTTCAGTGTCATAACTGAGCAATATTCCCACATTTAGTCATAAAAATTGTATTGCATCTTTTTTTTACAATTAGTACTTGATCCACTTCAGCTTCAGTGTTCTGCTGTTGTCCTTATCTATTTGAAAACTCCCCAAGAGAGCTATAATGAGCCAGGGCCATTTTCATGACTATTGATTTCATGGTTAAAATTATAGTATTTTATTGTTGTTTGACCAAACTGAGATTATTGCATGTTTTGAAAACAAGGGCAGCAACAGCAGAAGTTGTGTCCCTGGAAAAGCACAAAGTGAGGAGCTGCAAAGCAGCAATGCTTGTCCTTTGAGCAGTGCTCTGAGAAACCCCTCCTCATTGCTGGTGCTTTACAGACAGCAAACAGAAGGCACCCAAAGCTTCAGTGGCCTTGCCAGTGTCACCCCATTCATTCTGGCAAAGCATGGGATAGATCTCAAGTCTCCTCCATCCCATCCAGTGCCCTTATCACTGGCACACACTTTCCTGCCTGAGAACCTACTTGCAGTCTGTTTGTCATCAGTGGGCATGTTTTCCACTGAAGACTCTTTTTAAGACTGAAAGGCACAAATTTCATTGTAATTCATAGTAAATAAATAGGCACTGGACAGCCCTTTATGAAGTTTATCTTTCACTGTCACAATACATTTAGAAAATGTTGCTAAATGCAAGGACTTTCTGTAGGCTCTGGTTCCTGCTTTTCAACAAACCAAACCAATTACAATTAGTAGCAGATTTCAGATAAAGCCAGGAACATTTTAAGCAAGTTCTTGAATGTGGTAAGAACTTCAAATACCTTTTTGAATACCATGTTTCAAAGGACTGTTAGGACTAAATGGCCCAACAGTGTCTTCTTGACAGAACTAGAACTACCATTTCTTTGCACTTTATTTTTTAAATATGAGACCTCTCTGTGTTTTCTGCCATTAAGGGCAAATCTCACGATCTTTTCTTTTCTGATCAGAATGTCAGAATCAGTACTTTTCAGGTTACGTTGATATTTTGAGCTGTATGAAATCCAATAAGACTCCATGTATTTCCTAGCAAAACTGTGGGCATCATCAGGGGTTGGCAGAAGTGTGAAACGGGAGGTCCCACCCCAGTAGGAAGGAGCTACCTGAGCTATCAACTGATGACTCCATGTGGAATTGGGCAAATGTGAGTGCAATTGCCACATTTTTTGCCATGGAAATCATCTTTAGTTTAATAGGTGAATTTCAACATCTCTGTTAGCTTCTGCTCTCCGTGTCTTCAGAACAGGAGCTCTGAAGATGCAACCATTACATTTTCTTCAAGCTGAGTTACAGGTCAAAGGGCAGTAAGGTACCTTTCCCCAGCTGCCAGTGATGGCAACTCCTTTAAATAAATTGAACAACCCTATCCCCAGAGAATCAGGTGGGGGACTGGGTTTGTGTCTGTGTGGGCAGAACATCTTGTCTGTGCCCTTGCAGGAGGCTCCTGTAAAGCTGTTCAGCACACGGGTGATCTCTGTGCTCAGGGCTCTCCTGAGCATCACCATGCCAATCCTGACCTCCCATGATGTACCCCCCAGCCACTGCTGAGCTTCCAGAACACGTGAGACAGCCCTGAAAGAGAAACACAGACAGCAAAAACTGCTCACCAGAAAATACACCCTGCTGCATTTAGAGGCTCCTCCAGATAAAATTAACATGCCTCAGGGAACAGTGCAGTATCCTGGGGGGCACAAGGGAGAAGAGAGTGGTGAAGCTCTCCTGCACCCAGTGAAGGTGGGAGGGGGACACTCCTCACCCCCTCTGAGAAACATCTTCCTCTGCATTTAGCAGAGGAGAGTTGACTGTTTTCCTGTCCTCTGCTGCCCTTTTAAGTAAAAGTCTGGCTCCTGGGAGTCAGTTATGAAGTGTGCCTACAGGCAGACCCTGACTGCACATGCAGGGCTGTGTCCATGAGAAGCTGAGTAGAGGACCAGGCTTTAGCCATTCAGAGCTGTTGTACAGGCAATCCCTTTGCAGCTTGTGGGCAGAAATGCCCTTGATGGTTTAGTCAAGAGGGGAGGAGAAACATGTGCCTGGTGCTCAGCAATGCACTCATCCACAAAGCATTTGTGCTGGCAACCCAAAAAACATTCCCTTCCAAAAGTGTTGTGTAGTTCTGCTTTTGTCTCTTAAAATGCCATTTACAACAGGTCTCTGCTCACTGATCCCGAGCGATGCTGGTACTGCCATCCTGTTGTCCTTGTAAGCCAGAGGCAGAGACACTTCTGCAGAAGAAAGAGGTGCTTAAAGCCTTGTTCTGATTACATCTACTCCACATAAAGCATTGTAACTTAAGTCAAGCCAACAGTCACCCAGTGTAAAATGGGATCACGGCAGATCAGAAGCTGGGTTGTAATCTTCTTGTTGCCCAAAAATAAATTTTCTTCTTGGCAGCAAGGCTTAATGATAAACATTCAGTCCTGACTCCAGCACAGCTCAGGAGCACAGGATGGGCATCCGTGCAAGTGCTGCTCAGCATTTGGCAGCTACACGATGCCACCTGGGCAGCAGCCACCCCTGGTGCTGTGAAGAGAGCAGGCTGGGCTGCCATAAGTGCCCTGGCAGTGAGGAGCAGCCCCTGCAGTCATAACTGATGCCAGTGATGACATTTCAGAAGGTTTTGCCTTGTAGAGGATTCATAAATTGTCCTCAGTGCTCCCTGCTGAAGCTCCTGGTAGTGGTTGCATTGACCAGAGCAGGGAGAGGGAGCCAAGTGATTCCCTTGGAAGGGATGGCTCCAAGTTGGGTTTCTCCATCACTGCCACACTTATCTCTGATAACATTTACTTGCTGTTTGAAAGGAAAAGGGCTTTCCAAAGCCATCAGCTCTTTCACTCGTCTACTGTCATAAAGGTCCCTGTGATGGAATGAAAGAGGATTCATGCACAAAACTGGACAGAGCAGGAAAAGACACCAAAAAGGGTGTAGGGCAAGGCGGGATCACTGTGTCTGTCAGTGACAGTCACAGCATTTGTATATGCAAAGGCAAAAAATGCCAACTAAAAACAAAGATGTAAGGTAAGCACTGGGATTTTAAGGACTCGGAAACTAGATTTTTACTTAAAGCGTTTTGGTTTTTTTTTAAGGTGAGGTGTTTTTTGCCATCTCATCTTTTCCTGTATGTTCTCTGTATGCTTCCTGTCTAGTTTGAACCCTGGACTCAACAAAGTGCAGTCTGTTTATCATTAGTAAGATGTAGTGTATATTAGGGCATCAATAACAGTAAGTCATTTAGAGTGTATGTCACAGGTTACAGAGAAAATAGGGATGCTATTATATTATGCTGGAGCTATAAAGCTTACACTAATACAAAATATTGCTGGCAGTCACCTTGTTTTATTCTTCTTTTAACAACTCACTAACTGGGTAAACATAAAAGCAAACTTTGATTTTTCAATTCTGATACACTGAAAACTCTTTCAATAAAATTGCTAGGGTGCATTTAACACTGTGACCAGAAATATTGAAATTTGACAGTTAGGAGGTTAAAGGTTTCAAATTTATACACAGAGGTGTTTTGCTCCTGTCATGGTCATAGCAGCTTGCTCAGGATAACCCCTTTTGCTTACTGAACCTTTGAAAAGAAGAGAACATTAAGCAATTCGTCTTGGCAGATGCCCTGGGATTTCACACCACCAGCAGAAGCCCATATGCACACAAAAAGGGAACCTCTTAGGTGAAAGCTGGTCAAGCTTTTCTCTCTCTCTGCTCCTGAACTGTGTGCTGGCAGCAGCTGTCTGGCACTGCTTCTGCCCATGTCCTTTCCGCTAGAATTAAGGCAGTTTCTGTAATATTTTTCAGGTATAAAGTGTTACTGTGTTGAATTTCCACACAGGTTTCTCAAAACAGTGGCATAAAGATGTACAAAAGCCATTACTGTGAGGAAATGGCATCAAATAAATACATTTTTTAATGTTCCTGACATGAAATACCTGCATAAAAGACAAACCAAAATAAACTGTACCTCGCATCCCAAATGTAAAGATTTTAGATTTCTTCTAGTCCTTATTTTAGGGATTTCAGCCTATGGTATATATGTGTAGTGCAGTATTTTGGTATGCATGTGAAGTACAGGATTTGACTCTTTACTGCCAGCTGAGACAATAAGTGCAGCTGAGAACAGGAAAGGTACTGCAGTGCTTCCAACTTTAAAAATTATATTTGTCAAGCTCTTAAAAAAAAATAAAAATAAAAAAACAACCTACAAAAACAACCTGCTATATGTTGATTTACTAAGAAGCCATTGCCACATAGACCCACTTGAAAATTACAGCCTTGGCAAAACAGCAAGTAAAATTTTCCTGTTTTGATATTCAGACTGTAACATGGAAGAGAATGACTGTGGGCATTTCTTTTCATATTCACCATAAAACTGTCCTCATAGATACTACTACAGATACACAGTGGCTTTTTGGCTGACGTTCTCAAAACAACTACAGTGAGAACACACTTTTCCATAGGGGCATCCTCACCTTAGAGGGGCACAGAGCCATGTCCATAAGCATGGTGGGGATGGAAGAGGGGATGCTGAGAGGCAGGCAGTCCTGCTCCTTAACTGCTCTCCCACAATACACTGTCACTCCAGGAGCTTGAAGAATTTATAGTGGGGCCTTAACTCAGGTTATAGCCCCTATTCACTTCAAACCAGGAGCGTGCAGACTCTGCCTTTGCTGCCTGTAGGACCTGCACCAGGCATGGGGCAAAGCCCATCTGTTTGCACCAGGGCCAGCAATGGTTGGCCATGGGGCAGAGGCCAGGGGGTAGGTGATATAGGTTATGGGAGATCCTGCTGGGGACTTAGTGCTCTTACAGTAAAACAACAGCAGGCAGGAGTGCAGGTGATAGTGGCACACAGGATTTTAGCAGTTTGGTGACTGCGAGAGTAATTTGTTCTCTGGTGCTGGCAAGAAGCAGGTGGCAGCACCGAGGCTGCACAGCAGCATCTCCTTTGAAGTCTGTGTCAAGGCCAGTGCATCTGAGGGACAATGTACCAAGCTTCTCAGATACATGTTGTGCTTCAGGACTAGAGGCAGGTAAGGCTGTGTGGGAAGCATGCAGAAGGGACCATGCTATATCCATAAGTGGTTTGGGGCTTCCAGTGTGCTAGGAAGGATGCAGAGGTCACCACACATCCTGTGATTCCTCAGGAGGTTGAGCTCTCCTCTCCTGTGCTCTGCAATGAAGAGGTTGGAGGTTTGACTTGACACTTTATATTACAGGTGTAAATACCCACCCAGGCTCATTCAGGTGTCTGTGCAGTTAAGAGAGATGCTGTGGCTTGTGCACGGCAAAACTGCATGTCCTACAGGACTCCAGATTTTCAGCTGTTGGAGCAGCTGTCAAATTACAGCACTGGTACCAGTGGTAATAGCTGGGATGTTTTCATTTCGAATTACTTCTCTGCATAATGGCCTCTTCATCCCACCTCTCCAAGGCAGACAGTTCAGAGTACTGTGATTGTCTGAGGTACACGGCAGAGGGACACTCTAGGCAATGGAGAGAGTCTGGATTAGAAAACAACCAAATCAGAATTGTCAGCTAACTCTTCTATTAAGGGCTTCATTGATTCCCCAAGGTTTTCACTGTGCTATCCAAGTGCTAGAAGGAACCTGTTGTAAGCTCCTTGCATTGGATGAATCTCCCCTGTGTTGTCTTCAAGGGATATATCATCTAAGACTTCAAAAATTCAAATTAAATACTGTGAGGTAAATATTCTCCTATCTCTATTCTTGCTATAGTTCATTAGTCTGTGCTCCTCAAACACTTCTTTTCCAGTCTGTTTTGTCTTCTCTAGCACTGAGACTGGTCTGCATAAAGCAGCAGTCTTCCAGGGTCCTGGCTCACCTCTGGTACAATCATGCAAAAGAAGCAATTTTTCATTATTGATAAAATGTAATGTCATAATGTCATGGCCTTTCAGGTCATCATCTTTGTAAGTCAGCCATGACATTATCACAATTTATAATGATAACAAATGACCATAATGTTTGCATGTAATCTTCATTGGCTATTGCAGAATTCTAAAATCACTCCTTCGAAGGATGGATTTCATTAACAAGCAACTGTTATTACACAGGACGAACTGCTTCTGCTGGGGGTTGATTGCTAACATGAAGGCTACCCTGTCTGATATACAAGATTTATGCACTTAGTAGAAATCTAAGATTTGGTGACTATTTGTTAGTTAAGTACTGATGCAAATTCAGAGAACATCCTTGTCTTTCTATGTTAACAAGTGCTTTATGATGTGTCCAAATACTAATAATTTCCAAATACTTATGCGCATCATGAAGATTCTTGGCTAGAAGGTTTGAGCAGAGTGTCAGATTCATTCTTGACTGAAGTGTTGGCTTTGCTTATTTAATATTTCATGATAAACTTTAAAGATTTACAGCTTTTGGAGCCATTGAGAATCGCAGGACATTTATTTTCATGTGATATTTAGAGGCTGGAGCTCCAGTCCTCAAACACTTGAACCTTACTCTTATGTCTGGACTGAGGACATCACTGGGGTGGGTTCCCCTTGCTCTGCAGGATCAGGACCTCTGTGTAAGTGCATCGAGTTCAATAGAGTTGAATCTGGAGCACTTGTAGGGAGTACTCTGTCAATCTAATCCATAAATAAATACTCCTCTTCTCCTGAAGCCCTCTGAAGCTAATGCATGAAAAACAATGAAACACCTGAGCACTCCAGGCCTCTTGAAAACACAAAGCCAGGCTCTTATATATCTATGTTGTGTGCACGTGCGCACACGTGCGTGGGTACAAAACAAATTAAAACAAACAAACAAAAAAATGTTTCTGAAGTGGCAGCTGTGAGTTATAGTCCAGCAGACTCCATGACAGGCCACCAGGCAAAAGGACTCTGAACTGCACAATTGGTCCCCAAGGGACACAGCGCCTCGGAGAGGACAAAGCAAGAGCTGGGGACTCTCGGCTGTGCTTTGTTTTGGCCTAAGAGGCTGTTCAGACCTGTGTTCTGATTCATTTCTCATCTGCAGCAAGAAGCTTGAAGGAAAATTTTACCCTTTTTTTTTATTATTATTTTTCCCCTTTTTGGGGCTGCTGCTTTTTTCACTGGAAATTATAAAATTACTGCCCTTGGCCAGATCTGCAAATTCACAAAGAGGGACATAACTGATCTCACTAGTAATGTTTTTAAGGGAAACAAGGCTAACTTCTAGATCTGTATTTATTGTATGCCTGACAGAGTCTTCAGAAGTCAGAATGAAGCGCTGCCCTTCCACGTGTGTTTCTAAGTTCGTGGGAGTTTCTCTATGGAAAATACTATACTAAGTTTCATCCTTTGTCAGTGTGACACCAAGGCTACCTGTTTATTATTGCACTGGTCACTAGGTCATGCAAACATGTAAACAGAAAGGTCTCATTTCTATAAGGTGAGTTGTATATAAAACAGCTCATTGTCTGGAGGATCATACTTTATGTGGGATATTGCCCAATTATATTCATGGCCATTTGTTTTGTAGGGCTTGAACATCACTCATATGAGGGTCTCCTTGTTAATGTCTCTGAAATCTCTACCTTGAAGACTAGTTTCATCAATTTTCCAAGCCTACTGGTCTACGAATGACCCAATAAGGTCATCCATGGCAGTTCAGTCTCCGTACTGTAATTGCTCAAACAGACCATAGACAGTTGTTTTGTATGCTTAAAAGAGTATGTTCATTCTCAGCAGCAAAGGGGGGGCTGAACTCCATTTCAGTATGCAAGCATGGTTACATCAAGATAAATTCTTTTAAATCACTTCAGCCGAAAGCTGCTTGAGCTATCAAAGTTAGTATGTGCTGTGAGCAACCAACATTAAACTACAGTCTTGGGAGATACCAAAAGAAACCTAAGTGACTGTGTTTAGTTGTCCTTCTTGAAATACCTTTACATTACACATCCTCGTTCACTTAATTTTCTCAGTCTAACTCAAGTTTTACTTTCTTTCTTGAATGTGTTTACAGCCCAGGGGCTTGCTTATATTAGAAAACATTTTGCAAACTCTTATCAAGATGGGCCTGGTCAATTGAAGCACAGCTTCAGCTCTTGTTAATGTCCCCAAAGATCAGACAGAAAGAAGCATAGGGACTCTGTCTCAGTTTCTGTTCAATTATGTGTTATTCCAAACAGTCCCCTGAATTTTAGATGATGGTTACATCACGTTGCTTAATCATTGTTTTAATGAGTTTGCACAATATCGCTGCAATAGTCTGTGCAACCTTCCAGGTGATTTTTACTCCACGATCATATTGTTGCTCCTCAGCACCCCAGCCCCAGATCAGCACTGGCCATTTCATCAGCTGTGCCCTGCTCAGATGAATCTTCCTTCTTGACCTGAACTGAGCAGAGGCTCAGAGCAGAATCAAGAGGCTGCTCTGCCACAGTCAGGGAGGAGAATCTACAGTATTATAGAAAGGCACAAAGGAAAGTCTTCTTTGCATCTCTGATCGAGCCTCCTTAACCTATTGTTTGCAAAGGCACTTTCACCCCTGGGTTTCATCTCGGCATTGTTCTATCCACTCCATCCAGGCTTCCTCCCTCCGGATGCTCCTGCCTAGGGCTGAGCTCAGTAACAAGCTGTTATCCAGCTGTGAGCTCCAATCTGTTTGCTACAGATTGCCAGCATGTTCCTCACCACCTGAGAAATGCCCATCAAGACCAGGCAAAGGATGGTTTGATGGTTTCAGCTTGGCACGACCTGGTTCTGCTGCACTGCTTCTCTTCACCAAGTGCAGTGGCATGCGCTGGGCTCAGGGTGGTGGAGGGTTTTACAAGGGTCAGGAAGCAGCAAGGCATGAGATTTGGTGGAGAGCAGGTGGAGATGGGCACTGCTGCCAGATCAAAGAGAGACGCTTGATCCTTCCAAGGCACACAAACCCGTTTTTCTGAAGGCTAAATGAGAAGCACCATAACATGTAGAATTAGCAGAGATCTGCTGGTTTGGCATTAAAAATGGGTCTGCTGCAAAAGCAGCAGTACAACATGTGTTTGTACTGTCAGACAGCAGCTCCATGTGGGCACGTGTCGCCCTAAAGAAAACGAAAGAGGAATTACACAATATTGAATGTGGACCTGTCTCTAAATGCATTGAAAATGTAGGTTATTGTCTTTTGGCATTTCCTAAAAAGCCTCCTGAGCTCTTGTTGGCAACCACTGATATTGAGGGTACTTTTAGCTGTTTAAGTCTTCCTGTTCTAACAGGGGTCAAAGGGCTGTAAAGATCTTCTCAAAAGGATATAGAAGGAATCATTAAAAGGGAGGAGGAAGAAAGTGACAGAAGGTCAGCCGTTTTTTTTTAATGGGTGCATCCCCGAGGGGGTCAGACACAGTTGCACATTATACTCCAGCTCCAGTATCTTACTTTTAGAAACCTACAGCAAATCTTATTAGCACTCCCATAAGCATAAAATACAGGATAGGGCCCAATGTTCCGGGCCGAAATAAAAGACAAAAAACATGAAATAAATCAGTTTAATCTTTCAGTTGAATTTAAATCAACGTAGTGCAGACATATGACCGAGATGACATACTCAAATATGTGCAAAGCATTTTACAGTCCCTGGGAAGTGTGTGCATGTATCTGTGTGTGTTTAATTCCCTTGTTGATCTTTTCTTCCTAAGAGATAAATTTACTGTATGCTCATTGCTATAGCATGTCATGTAGCTTTTTATAAGGACTGGTGCAGGGCAAAAAAATTTACCTTTTTATATGACATAGCCAAACAGAATTGTGAAGGTTTGCAGTGATTTTTAGACAGCAAGCAATAAACTGCGTTTGCACCCACACACTTACTGCCTAACACCCCATCTGGTAACATTTCCACGTCTCCAGGAAAGAAATCAATAGCAATAATCTGTGAGGGCCTCATAGGGTGTATATTTATTTTTATCTCACTGCTATTTGGATTTTTTTTCCTATCTGCTTACAGCACTAGATTGTTCTTTTTTGTTAGCTAACATCGAAATCTTGGAACCATTGTTATATTTTCAAAAATATATAACTAACAGTAACTAACACCGAGGTCAGAATAATGTATTCTAAACACTCATATTCAATAACATCACAGTGTTCAGACAGCAAAGTCCTATTCGGTGAAAGCACCAAAAAATATCTCATACAGTAAGAAACTCTGCATTTAAAATGGTATGCTGGCACACTTCAAAGCCTAACATTCTTAAAATTCATGATTAATTAAAGATAGCTTATATTAAAAGGGAGTATACCTCCACCTTTCATCTTGCTCCAATGCAGAGAAGAAAATGTCCCTATATTCTGAAATTTAGAACTGTGTGATTGTTGGTTTTCTGTGTAAGGAGGAAATATGATGCTTTGTTACTGGTCTTATTTATTGCAGACCTTGTCTGAAATCTAGTATTGAAGCTGTGCTTGATGAGTTGCTGCCTTGAACTTTTCCACTGATCAATGCTGGTGCTATGGCTGCATGAAAGAATAGCTTTCCTGAGGAGAAGCTATCACATGGGAAACACACTACACAGTAAGCTAAGAAATCTGCTATAATCTTGTATGCTTAGGCTTAGAAACGCGTTTCCCAAAAGAAATGGTGATAGTGAATGACCATTTAAAAACGGAGATGCTACATGAGCAAGAGGTAAGGTCAAGAACAAGGAGATATTAAAAAAAAAAGAGCTAGAGAGAGGAAGAAAGGTGGGGGGAGCAAGCAGGGTGGGGGGAGCAAGCAAGCAAACAAGCAGAAACCCTCCTTTCACTAACGTGATAAGACACAACTGGACAAAATGCACAGCTGAAGAAGAGCCAGGAGACAGGAATCATATTTCTTCTTCTCCCTGCAGTGACAAATAAAAGGTTGTTTATATTTTTGCTGTACAAATAATAAGCTTTCCTTAGAAACTGTAGCTGCTGAGTTGTTCTCCCAAAAAAATATTTTTCACTTTTTGTCCTAATAGCAATGCTAGAGGAAAGAAAAGGAAACAGTTTGGTAATTGGTAGATATTTTATTTACCCAGATACTGTCCTGTGTGCCTGGCAGTGCAGGTGGGATTGGCACTCTGAACACCAGGCGTGTCCTTTGGAAGGGGGATTTCTGTTTGTGCCTACCAAGTCTTTTCCTTTGTGCTTGGACCATCAGTTGTGTGACACTGGTATTTTTTCACACAGGAAATACACTGTGCTGGACCCACTGAAATTCTTTCTTTTAAATCACTGAATCACCATCTCATTTGGTTACCAGCAGGGCACACAGCAGTTCTCTGTGCAGTTGGCTGTATTCATGCCTCTCTCTAAATAAGCCAGTTGCAACAAAACTGAGTTTACATTTTTGGAGCACTGTTGCAGTAGAGATCCCATAAAGACAGAATCCTTAAATGCACAGGGTGATTTTGGTTCTTAGTGAAGTCTTTCATATAGTGGTATTTTTGAAGTAGCACCAAAGCTGAAATCTCTGGGTGAGATAACCTTATTTCTGCTATGAATGACTGCTCTTACCTCACTTTTGCCCCTACAATTCACATCTTGTCTGTCTTCATTTGCACTCTGAAAAAATAGATAAGCCAAATCTCAATGCTGAACTCTGTGAGTAAGGATTCAGTAGATCAAATGGAAAGGATAAATGGGACTGAGAATCCTGGCCTGCCCTTGGATATTGATAACAAGAGTTACTGGGTTATGTCTTTATTTATTTATTTATTACATTAAGTAGGTTCATAAGGATGGATTTGGGCAACTAATCTTTTCTTTCTGTTTGTTTGGTTTTAAAATCATGCCCTCCTCTTTGGGTGGGTGGAGTGGGAAAAATAGAACTTTTCCAGCTCACATCAAATTCATAGTGACTGGGGTATCCAGCTACCATGGGAAGGAGGGCTGGGTAAATAGCTCAGTCAGTGTTGTTTTTACTTGTGGTCCAAGCACCCTGAGTGAGAGGGCTATAAAAGATAACCAGGGGTAGCAAACCTATTGTCGATGGGCTTAAATTTTCAGTGTAAGGCTCCCTACCTTCAGTAGGAGATTTAATATGTTTAAACATTGAAGAGATTGAAAACCACTGACATAAAGAGGCAGTCAGGCCATTGCAGGCACTGAAAGTGGTATATTCAGTTGTCATTATCTCAGTCTGACCATTTGAATCTATTCCTCTAATACCATTGAATTTAATTTGGCAGTCTAAATTAAAACACAAGAGTAAAAACTTAGTGTTTTCAATAAAGTTATATCTGGGCATAGTCTTTGATGATAAATAAGCCTTTCACTTACATACATCTGCCAGAGCATTCATAGGAAGCATTTGGCTTAAATGAGTTGTGACCTTATGAGACCATCTACTGTTTGGAGACTATATAGGTGACTGCTGGGTTTTGAGTCTTGACCTTTCTGTTTATATTCATCATGAATGTGCAGATACTTTTATTCTTTCCGGAAAAGGGCTGTCAATCTTCACGCTAATTTTAATGTTTGTGCAATGCAGAGCAGTGGTGGATCTTAGCAATAACAATCACAGACTGACTAAAATTAACTCATTCAGACTGCTATGCTAAATTGAGTATGAGCGGGTTAGTTTCAGGCTCGGCATGGAAGCACAGGTGCACTGGATAAATAGGGACACATACGGTGCCTAAATATGCTCTTGCTCATAGTGGCCACCCAGCAAAAAAGCTCTGACAAATCACTTGTGACTTCCCAGAGCTTGTCAAGCTGCTGTTCAGTTGATCTGTATTTCTGTAGACTAGAAGTGACAGGAAGAGGCACTGATACTTGGGAGCTTCCAAAGGACTTGAATTCCCACCCCAGAATCACGATGCCTTCCAAGCACTGGCTGTATAAACAGCATCTGACCCCTGGGCCAAGGTCAAGGCCTGTTGGTCTCTGTCCTTCATCACCTCTCCTTCCTTACTTCTGCCACAGAAGTTCACTGTTACTCAGGGACCATCTCAGGAGCCCTTACACCACCTGTCCCATGAGTTGGGGAGACCCCTCTTTCCCTCTCTCCTCATCCCAGGAAGGCTCAGGTGGTCTCCTTGAGCACAGCCTGGAGTAGACTGGCATCCTGACATTGCTTCTGCCCCCAGAGCTGCTGAGAAGGCTCCTGCTGGGAGGTCCCAGCTCAAATCACCCAAATAGCAATGCAGAATAAAGCCTAAAATTATGATGACCCAGTTCCAGGCGTGGGATGCTAAGGTGCTCGTGGGCTCTGGAGCAGACACTCTCTGCCTTGATGGAACGAATTTTCCTCTGGTAATTTCCAAAAATAATGATCTTTTACAATTTTAACCCAGTTTAGTGCTGATCAGAAAAGGAAACTTCTATCAGGGCTTTGGTACCCTAAGGAGAAGTATTTTGTGCAGGCCAGACATTTGGTTCTACAAGGCAGAGCTGTCCTGAGCCCTCATTTTCCTATGGCCATGGGTTTTGCACTGACATCACCTTCTTTTGCCCCAAACCTCTCCCTACTTTTGCTACCCCTCCTGCATTCTCACACTTCTTTCTTATCCTCACCAAAGGTTTTCCTCCCAGATTAGATCTTAATGTATAACCTCTTTAACAGAAATGCCTCTCCATGGTTCTTCAGAGGAAATTCAGCAGGGGAAGCAATTATTTGAAGAAAAAAAAGGGAGGTGGGGGGAAGAGAGTTTGCCTTGGCTGACAACTTTCCAAGAGCCAGGTCAGTCCTAGCAAGATACACAAAGGTATTTTTCAAGCAAATACTACAGAGCTCTTTCACTAAAGGCATATTGGCTTAAAAGGGCTCCAACTCTACTGATATCTGAGCTTCTTTCACCCAGAATTGCTCAAATCAATGCAAGTTATATTGCTCCTTTCTCTGACGCTATCCCAAGTAAGCTTTTATTACTTTCTATATCTGCCAGAGTCATTGTGATCCCAGTCAGTACCCAGCCATTCACTGCTGACAGCACCCTTCTACCTGCCATGTCCTGTACAGAGAATTATGCACAAGCAGTTGCTTAAGCAGGGTACGAACAACTTCACTTCCTTGTTTCTGCCAATATCTCTGACCTTGTTTGCTTTACCAATGGAAAGGGGTAAATTAAATTATAGTAAAATGCCTTCCTAAATATGCTTTCTCACTCCTCCTTCATGTATACAAGCACTGCAGACACAGTAAGCAATTATGTATCCCAAAGGAATTTGGTGCAATATTTTGTAATTCTGATTGAAATGTGTTCTGTCTGGTCCCCATAGTTTAATTTAGAACAATTAAGGTTCAGAGTACATGAGCTTGCAAAGCACATTACAAACAATGGCTGCAGAATAAACTGCAAATCAATCCACACTAAATCACCCTGAAAATCCCTACGAACACAACAAAGAGGTCTAGATTCACAGTCCGTTAATACAATCTCCTCTGTCTTTGTAGCCATAAGTAGTTCAGCTTCTTCCTTTATGGAAAAATGTGATTGGATTTTTTAAAGCTTGGGGTTTTTTCATTGGTTGTTACCTGAAAAAAAACCCCAATAAAAAATTGTCCTATATGTGTTTATGCAAGCATGTCAAAACAAGCCATGAGAGAGTGGCCACTGCTGTGCTCCATTCTCTGCTTTGCCTTCTGTCTCTTATTTCTAATGATTGCCTTGCTGCTTTTATACAGGTTATAGATGAGCAGTAGGTACTAATATAATTAAACCTGATAAGAAGGTGTCCTGGATATCATGCATGTGCATGCACAGCCTGTGTAATAGAGCTGATACATGCCACACATCAACTTTCTATGAATTTTACATTACCTTTATTACACTGGCTGACACCCATATTCTCTGCTTTTATGAACATAGCTTTTCATTAATACTGTACTTTAAACATTATTTTGAGTGGGGTGAATTCAGGTTTAAATTAAAAAAAAAAAAGGTTCCTCTGATTTCTGCAAAACTAATATAATATTTTCTCTGTGTGCAGACTCTAGATGATGGGAGCAGTAGACTATAGATGGTGTTTTTCATCAGATAGCCTCTCACAGCATCTTCCTGTATTCAGATGAACAGGCACTTGATTGCATTGAAATCATACGCAACTGTTAGGAGAAAAAAATGTGTTTTGTTTTGGTGTTGGCTGTGAGAAGAGCTGGCACCTCGAACCAGCAAGTGCTTGTGCACAGCCTCCTTCTCAAATGCCAGACAATAACCTGTTCCTCACAATCAAAGTTCAGGGACAGAAAATGGCTTCCAGGAGAGCAGGGTAGGCTGGCCAGCCCCAGAGCAATCGCACGGCGTGACAGAAGGCAAAGCAGCAGCTATCAGGCTAATTGCCTCTGGAAATGACCACAGGGGAGGGCCTGAGCCAAAACCCCCACCGGTCAATAAGAGGCTACCACTGACGTGGGCTCACATCATCACTTGTTATATTGGAATGATTTTTTTTTCCAGGACAGTGGTTCCAGTTTGAATGTTCTTTACACAGAGCAACAAACACAGACACCCAGCCACGGGATGAGGCAGGAGCTGCTTTAAGGCAGTTGTGAGGCTGCCATAGGGCTGACGTGTTCATCAGCACTTCTCTAGGGCACACACCACCTCTGCATGGGTATCTCCATAATTAACCACAGTAAAATTCAACACTACTGATACATAAAGAAGGTAGCAAGACACAATTCTTTGGACACCTTTCCCTGTTGCCATTTTGCAGCATCCTGAAGGTTTTTGTGTGGTGCTGTGGGCAGGGAAAGCCCCAGCCTCACAGCCCAGCACAGAGCCACCACATCCAGATCACAACCCTCACGGAGCAGCTGCCTCTGCTGCTTGGGGGTGTTTGTGTCCGTCCGGTGTCACCCGTGATGCCTCCCACCACTGCAGCACCTTGGGTGCAGCCTGAGCCCCAAAATAACCTTGGAACATGTCAGCCACAACCCCATTGTGTTCAGCCCATTACAGGTTTTACATTTTCCAGTCAGGGCAATGTACAGACTAGCTGAGGCCAATCAATATGTTCCAGGACCATTATCCTATAAAATGCCCACTTATTTAAAAAGGGGTGGGGGCACAGACCTTCAGATCTGATCCAGCTCCATTAAAGTCAATGGCCAAACTTCCATTGATTTTCAGAGGCAAAGAGTTGCCATGTTCTCTAAAATATTCACAAACAGAAATAGTAGCAACGAGCAGAAAAATATAGAAGCAACATCTTCAATCCATATACTATGGTCTGCATGATACTTCTGTCACTAAAGAGAAACAGTCAGCTGTTTGGGAGAAAATAAAGGTGCACAAGCAGTTGTGCATTGCAGAATCCTTGAAAGCACAGGCAATTATTATAAGGGCAAGGCATAAAACCTGGTAGGTGTTTTATTTACATGTTCTCACACTGGTTTCTGAACCAATTTTTTCTCCCCCTAGTTAGCACTCTGCTCATCCTCACTGTTGTGCTCATTAGTCTGGTTAAGCTGCACTGCAGGATTCAGCTTGTTATGTTAAGTAAAATAATTGAATTAATCTGAGATTCCATAATTATTCCTTTTGGGGAGATAAACATATTTAATCTCAGTACAACAGTGTTTGTTCCTTAGCCTGGGAGCCCTGGATTTTAAGTGGAGCCAACAGATTTTCAGAGAGGTATTAGCACAGCTTTTCTATCTGCAGTTGTGTCTGTGTCACGCACCAGTCCTGCCCCGCTACTGTGCAGAAACAACAGGGAGGGTCTAACTTGTAAAGACCTTTACAAATTAGGTAACTTCCTCCAGGGTATGAAGATCTTCTGTCAAAGGTTCCCAGCATCTGCAGGGTTAGAGCTGATTTGTGAGGATTACATTAACTAATTTTCACTGTCACAGTGCCACTGGTGAAAACGGAGATGTTAAAAGACTTTCCTGATGAAATGGTGCTGCCATTTTCATTTTAAAGAGGGCACTGGTCTGGCTATTTTAACCTTATGATCACTGGGACAGTATGGATGAAAAGGTTTTAGTTTGTAGCTATGGAGGTAATGGCTGGTAGTCCTTGGGTGCTGGGTCATGGGGATGGCTGCAAGGGGGGTCCAAAGGTGTCCTTGCTGGGAGCTCCCCCCAACCACATGGATCTCATAGGTTAGGTGCTGGGCATTTCCATGGGAGCTGCTCAGATGCAGTGGTGATGAGGACAAGCTTCAGACAGGGAAAAACTATCACTTTTTTCCTCTGGAAATGTTTCTAAAAACTCTTCTAATTTTATGGTGATGTACACACACCTCCTAAGCTCCCCAGGAGCTGCATGCTGGGGCTGTCCTTATTCTGCAGCAGAATCAGTGCTTTGAAACTTTTCCTCCCACCTGACCTGGAAGAAGTCTCACGGGTGAGGCCTGGGGCAGTGCAGAGCACAGGTGGCCATGCAGGGATGCAGAGGGACAGCAGGACCAGTGGCCAGTGACACTCCCTGCCCTGGGCCACTCTGAGGTGGTCATACCAAGTCATGGGCATGTGTGAGCCTGGGGTCCCCCTCTGCTCTCCACGAACCTCTTGATTCCATTCAGGAACATGTGTGCACTATTGTGCTATTTCTCCTGTAAATGCACTGGTACTCCATCTTCACGGGGCTCCACTGTGGAGGAAACATTTTTATCTTAACAGCCTGTGACCCAGGGGGTTTATATATATGGGAGGACACTAACCTTTGGTCTAAATATTTCATCCTTGTTCTCAGCTCAGAGAGGGATTTTTATTTTCGTCTAAACATCTGTGAAATACTACTTGGCCATTTTAAAGTCCTTCACATATGAGACTTGAAAAGAAACTTCATTCTCTGTCATTAGTGTTTCAGAAGCTTTTATAGGAGAAGTAACATCGGATGACTATTTGCTTGTGTCTTTTTTAATTACATCAGTTCTTGAGTGAAGTGCACAGCCATCAGGGCCCATCCTGCCTCCTAGGTGAGTGTCTTACTCTCTCAGCAAGATGCCCAGGCTCGTGACTGCTCTTGCTGCCCCCAGGGACTCTTCCAAATTGCATTTCTCAACAGGAGGGGTGAAGAGCAGTGTCTCTCCTGGACTCCACACAAGCTTTTCCCATAGAAAAGTATAATTCAGTAGCCACAACACCTCTGTACATAATCCTCTCAGGCAGAAGATGAGAAACACAAGTGTCCCTCTGCCTTAAACCACAGGGTTTCTCTGGAAAAGAGAGGCAGCACCTCCTCCCCTAGCTGTGTGAAAAGAGACAAGACCAGACAGCACAGGCGAGGTTGGAAGTACAAAGGAAAGCACAGCAGTCCCAGTCCCCTTCTTGGACTCCAAGAGGTGCCAACCCACAGACCCTGCTCATGCTGGAGGAGCTTCTGTGGCCACTAAATTTTAATTTTGAAAATTAAGTTTAAACACTTCAGATGTTTAAACAACTAGGTGGTAATTCTGAGGATGCTGTTTCTGAAATCAGGAACTGATACTTCATCTTTTTGTCTGGTATTTTGTCTTTTTGGATCAAACCTTCGACAGCCCTCCACAAAATATTATTTAAAAATTAATTATGCTGGATTTGATGGAATTTCCACAAGATTTGGGCTGTGGTGTAAGAATGGAAGCACATGCTTAAAATTTAAGCAAATGCACAGGTGCTCCTTTGACCTTGGGGACCCAAGAATATGTCTTGAAACTTCTCTTGGCTTGATCTTCCTGATCATGAATAGAAGGAGGGTATTACTCTGTACTCTACTCATTTTAATGGCTGTTTTCCTTCTCCTTTAAAGCTGCTTTGTAACCAACCAACTACAAAATTTTCAAGCCATTAGTGTATCCCAAACAGGAAAACCATTTCTACCCACTTTCACAGAACAGGAGGACAGAGCACAGTGGCAGCACATCAGGGTCCCAGCTGGTGGCCTTTCCCCTCAGCCAGCACCACATGCTCCCCAGGATTGGCAGGCACTCGGGCTGTGGCATCCCTCCCATGCAGCAGCCCAGGGTGGCAGACTTGGCAGATGTCTGAGCTGACACCAGGTAGAATACTAATTTCATTAGGGATTTATTGGAAACAAGACTTCATATTGAATTATGGTGCAATTATGAACTGGTTGTGTGTGTGCTACAAGACTGGGCAACTTGCCACTGGGCACATTCTGCTGCACATCAAGCAACCACAGGAGAACCTGCCAGTGCTGCCAGCCCTCCCCTCTCCCTCAATTAAACACTCCTTCTGACTGCCAGTTACATGTATTAAACTGTTTTAGCTGCATTTACAATACCATAAGTGAAAAGCGACAGGCTGAAACCATCAAACGCCCTCTGCTTTCAGCAGCCTTATTCCAATGACCATGTGCCTGTTCACAATTCTCAACTGATCTGATACAGAATTAATTGACACTCATATTTTAGCTTTAACATTCCAGCTGTTAGCTGTAAAACAACAATCAGGGTTGTTCTCTAATCAGAAAATACACTAGCTACCTTAAGGGTCTAAATTTTTTGACAGCTATGAGTGATTGCTTATGCTTACATGATCCAGGCATAATTTTAAATTAAGTTGAAATACTGCTAAACATACTGCTTAAAAAAAAAAAAAAAACCCACACAAAAAAAAAAAAACAACAAAACACAACCCCTCTCCTCCAAATTTGATTTGGTTTTTGGTTTGTTTTTTTGTTTTCTGGATGGTTAATGCTTGGCAGTTGGCAGAGAGACAGACATGGAGATGAAAGATAAGGATGAGTTGCTGTGACAGTGGTGCAAGGCAAAGCACCAGATTTCCAGCCAGGGAAAACCCACCATGGGCCACGCTGGTCCTGACTCCTGCCAACAAGCACCCTGAGTCTGATATTTCCGTGATACCTGGGAATCCTCCTTGGATAGTTTCTCAGCTGATATAATAGGGCACCAGTGATTTATCCCTGCTGAAAGAATGAGTTTGAATTTGGCAAATATATTTAACAAAGAACGACTGCTCTTAAAAAGCATTTGTATCACAGGATAAACTAAACTACAAGGGCACTAACTGGGTGGTCAGCTGGTTTTCATGGTGCTTGGACGTCTCACATGGGCAGTCAGTTTCTAAATTTGGGCATCTAAGCCTCAACATATTTTAAAATATAATATTTCTTCTGTTCTTTTTTTTCTTTGATGATCTTTCATCCTGATTAGAATTATATTTTTCCTTGAGTTCTAATAAAATGAGTTAAATAATTAATGTCACAATCCAATAACTGATTATAGAATTTTTTCAAAATTGCATGTAGCACTGTTCACATACTAAATCTTTTTGATTAATGATTTTCAAAGAAAGCTTGTTACATCTATAATGTAAAAAAGTAGACAGATATAAGCAACTGAAGTAAAATTCTAAATACCTGTTATAAACAGTAATTTATTTTATAAACTTGATTCTTGATGTGCATGTAGGAAGTACTAAACCAGAAGAATTATTTAAAAAATAAATAATAAAAAAAAAAACAAACAACACAGATAGAATCCTTCTCTTCCATACCCTGCTGAAATCTAGTTTATGTCCATAGGTGAATTGCTGCTGTGAAGCCACTGCAATTTGACTTTGTACAAAAAGGGTCATTGAACAGAAGGTCAGGCAGCTGGCCATTTCCATTTCAAAGATGCTATCAAAAGGGCAAGAGGCAGTTCATCCAGCAGCCCTTTAGCAAACAAGATTTTCTCCTTTCTCATTTATGATATTTTTTTATGCTAAAATAGTTTATAGGCTACTGAGAGAAGGGCCTTGATTCATTTTCTTCAGAAGGAAAGTGGACTAAGTGGAGCTTGGAAAGGACTTTGGTTCAAGAAATCAGAGGAGCTTTTGAGTAATGAGGAGCCATTTGGTGTCCACTTATCAAGAGCCTGGCAGTAAGGCAATAAATCATTACAGGGACTCTCTGCTTCAGCCAAAGACAATTGGAAAAGGTAGCTCTGTTATAAACCATACAAATTATGGCTTATCGCCTCCCCAATGGCAGCCCTCAGCTTTACGAATACTCCAGCTTATTAATCAAGATAAAGCAAGGAGGTTCAGCAGAGTTTGGGGCTGCTGCATGCCAACATGCCATCACAAACAGCACTCCACTGCCAGGCGCTGCCTGACAACCAGAGGCACAATCCATCCTGCTGCCAGCTGCTGACAGCTCAAATGATACTGGTTCTTCTGGGATTAGAGAATTGCCTCTCACCAATGAGCAGCGAAAATTTGCCCAGTTCAAAATAGGCTGTTCCTCCTCCAGTATTTAGTGCACTTGCATAGAGACACAGAGAGAGGCTCTTGTGATGCCTTGCCCGGTCTGGTGTCTCTTGTGAAAGTGCCCCTGATCAGTAAAGGAGTTGGTCATTAAAGCTTAGCTGGTCATTTTAAGAAAAAAATGTATTTTGCTCTCAGGAAAAAAAGAAAAAAAAGCTTAAAAAAATTGAAGTCCTCCATTTGATTCTACATACCATTCTGCTTGTCAGCTCAGAGTGCTTTTACACTGCAGCTTCATGGCTTTTATGTCAAAACATGAGGACAGAGAGGGCTATCTGAGCAGCATGCTCTGGAAATGAAATATCAAACTGCTCGTGGGGAGGAGGTTCCCAGCTTCACCTTAGAGCTCTTGGGAGGAGCAATACACAAACACTGAAATTTCTGAAAAGAAAAAAGAAGAGAGAAAAGAAAAGAAAAGAAAAGAGAAGAAAAGAAAAGAAAAGAAAAGAAAAGAAAAGAAAAGAAAAGAAAAGAAAAG
>JAOEGS010003695.1:31028-44023 GCA_025447755.1 Corythornis vintsioides
AAGAAAAGAAAAGAAAAGAAAAGAAAAGAAAAGAAAAGAAAAGAAAAGAAAAGAAAAGAAAAGAAAAAAGAAAAGAGAAAAGAAGAATCTTTCTGTGTGAGAAGTTTAGGCTTCAGTAGGTCTTTGTGTATTGATGGATAGAACAAAGGAAAATTTATGGGGCAAATTTTGGAAGTGGGTCCCCACCGCAACCTGACTCCTGACCCATTCTTGGGCTGCTAGTTGCAAAACAAGGGATGACAACCCAAACTCCAGTGAATTTTTGGTCATCCGCCCAGCCCTTGCCATGACTGAGCTCATTCAGATGTCTCTGCTCCCTCGTCAGCACAAATACCCTCAGAAGCATGTCAGTGTAACTCCAAAATATATCACTGTAAAATGTTTATACAACATTGAGCTGAAAATCTATCGATATATCTGTGCTATACCAATACATCCTGATAATAAGAATGCTTCATCACAGCAGGTCAATATTTATTGGAGTAAATCAACCCCTTGCCAAAGTGGAAATGAAGGTGTCTGTTACCTGGAATTGGAAGAGTTGTTTATTTGATTATAAAAGCTAACAAGTGAAGACTTTAGGTACTAGACAACAACATCACCCCATTGACTTGATGGAGCTGCATCAATTTACGTCAGAAAAGTTTGGTCTTAAAAACCTGACCAGAATATCTGGGAAGGACTTGAATGTCCTTTAAAAATTGGAATTATACAGGGTGGCACAGCCAGATAGGTGGTGGGCAGAGTGGATCCCTGGCAGATGGCAGAGGAGGTGGCACCCAGGGAGCAGCCTCTGCCCTCCACTTAGCCCCCACAGCAGTGCCCACTGGCACCCAGAGACACAGGAAGATTGGTGGTGCTTTATGAAGACCATCCTCTAAGGTGTAAGGGAACATGTGAAGTCCCGTGGCAGCATGTGAGGAAAAGGCCCTGGTCCTTGGGGAACACCTCTCCCAGCTGCTTTGAGAGCACTGCTGCCAGCAGGAGGCTGTGCTGACAGGGGCTGCATGCCACACTGCCTGCATCCAGCAAAGGAGGTGCATACCTCGGTGGAGGGCGGGTGAGATCAGGGATGTGGTGATGAAGACTGGGGAAGACTACACACAGAGAAATAAGTAAATATTTTCTATTACCCCTCCGTAGCTTTATCCCCGTTAAGAATATTGATTGTGGAAAGTGAAGGTGAAGTATATGATTTTAAATACAGCTGTTGTGAGTCATCATTCAAATAATGAAATTTCAAACACGTCTGAAGCATGGAGGCAGCAAGCAGCAGCACGGGGCTGCTTGGAAAAATGTCCACTAACAGTCTTCTGAAAAGCCTAAGGCAAAGTGACAGCTCGAGAGGAGCTAGAGGAGTCCCAGAGCCCACTGCGTTTCCCAGGGTGCTGGTGATGAGTTTGTTTGTGGTGTCTTTTGGAGAAGGCAAAGCATTTCCCACCAGCTGCTTTGTCCTGTGCCTCTGCCCCACAAGCTCTGCTGCTGCTGCAGCTGCTTCCAAGGCTGCGGAGGAGCAGAGACACTGCTGGCAGCAGCACTGCCTTCCCCGGAGTTCCCTGCCCTCTGCTGCTAATGACGCTGCTTTGCTCCTGGGCAGCAGCAGCAGCTGACGCCACTATTGTTTCTTCAGCAGTAATACAGGTTTTAGGCTTACTAGTCACAGAGGCATTTTTCTCCCCCTCTTCCTAGTGCAGCACAAGCTATTTTGACACCCCAGGGATGGGCTTAGGCACAGCTCTGCAGCAGGTTTGGTGCTGTGGCTGTGAACCTGTGACTGCCCCCAGCACACTGTGGACATGCAAGTAAATTCAGAGGGACCAAAAGCTCTGCATTTTATGCTCATCACTCTGCTTCAGCATCACAGCTACCCCTCGAGCCCTCAAACTTAGCTCAGTTTCCAGTTGCCAAGAGGGGAATGAAGAAAAATGTCAAGATCTGCAAATGTAGCTAGACCTGAGGGTGCTGATTCCAGACCCAGTGTGAAAAGCAGGGCTCCTCTGGCTTGTTTACAGCAATTATAAAATGAACCTTGTGAAAAACCTCTGGAGTAACTCAGCAGCTCTGGATTTGCTTCGTAAGTGCTGGAAATTATCCTCAGGTGTTTCAGAGGGACCTCCGGGCAGCCCTAAGTTGTGACTTATAAGGGACCTGTGTTTGGCATTTAGGTAAACCTCTAGATATACCAGACTTGAAGGTACTCTGAGCACCATCACCTTTAAGGCATAATAATGTTTTCTCCTTAAAGTTCAACCATGGGTTTTGCACCATCAAAGTTAATGGGAGTCTTGTAAATAGGCCCATGATTATGTAAAAATACTACTGAAGAGGCAATCATTTTGAGGTTTTGTATTTTAAAAATGTAAAACAGAAAGACCTTCCTTTCTACAAAGCAATAACATGTCAGAGAACCACAGACTTATAACCAAAGATCTATACCAAAAGCCTGTAAAGGGAAAAGCTAACAAGAGGTTGTAAGGAAAGGTCGATGAAGCTGTACAAAAGGGTAAATATTCTGATGGTTTCCTCTCAAATGCATTGATAAAAAGAATTCTCCAGGTATGTCTGGTGCTCAGTTTTCCAAGTAAATACTGCTTATCTCTGCTTTTAATCCAATGCAAGACCTCTGGCTGAAGGTCTGAGCAGTTTGTGAAATATCACATAAAATTTTCGGTCTTTTTCAGTATGAATTCATTCAGGCTGCAGAGCTGGAAACATTTGCTATTTCATTATTTAAAATGAGAACATAAACTTGCCCCTTCACAGGGCAAAAAAAATCAGCAGAGCAAGTAAGAGCAGCTATCTTCGACCTTTGGTCCATCATAAATGGGGAGAGATGTTTGTCTGAAGGAGAGAAAGTGCCACACTTCTGGAAGCTGTTGTTGTTTGCCCCCTGGTCTGATGTGCTCCTTCAGCACTGGCTTGTGGGGTTCACACACCCGACACAGAGGTATAAGGGTGGAGGGGAAAATTGGAGGCAGAAATTCCAAGAGGTCTGCACCAAACCTTCTTGAGGAAGGCAGGTGGGAAGAACACTCTGCTTAGGCATATGAGGTGTATAAGATACACATGCTTACACAGCATGATGTGCCAAGCAGTCACTCAACAGGGCTAATGAGTGATTTGTGCTGAGTGAGCATCAGCACCAAGCCAAAGGTCTGTGTAAGTGCTACTTCTGAGACCTACTTCAAAGAGATGTTTTAAAGAGGTTTGAGGAGCTGGGCACAGAAAGTGTTAAGAAAATACGAAGTACCAGAAACTTCTGATTTAGCTTAGGATTGACATAGGTCCAAGTTTCAGGGTATAAATAACAAAGATCTAAATCTGTAATATCCTCTGCAATACACCTTTTTTTCCCTCATAGCTGAAGAAACTACTGATAATATTGTGCTTCTGCTGACCTCAGTGTACTCCACCCTGGTCCTCTCCTCTTTTGCTCTCAAAGAGGCACTTATTTTCCTGTCCAGCTGCCAAGCACCTAATCCTTTTTTCCTACTGACTCTGTATGCAGGAGAGTGATGAATCTGTATTTTCATTCACAGCTTCAGAGCATGTTCCTGTTAGGAATACATTTTTTCTTGGGTGTTGCCTGAGCATCCCCTTGGTAAACTCATTGTGATCTCCCATTGCTGTCAGAGCAGAGGGATGCCTGTCACTGATCTGTTGAGCGTGCTGTGGTTTAAGGGTTCTTTGAAACCCCATAGGCAGTTGAAATGGAAAAAAAAAAAAAACAAACTGGTTTGCTGCCTTTGCAAGGAAAGACCAAGGCCATGGTTCACCCTATGGAAATGAGACCGAGACAGACAGGTGAGGCTGTAGCCTCAGCAAGTCATCAGAGATTGAAATGGGGAGCACTAGCCAAGTGTTCCCGGCTCCATGTAGCCAACCTGCCCTGTAGCCCGCAGTGGTGCAAGGTACAAGCTGGCAGCGCTCTTTGGAGAAGCCCTGAGCCACAGCCAAGCCTGCAGCCGTGGTCCCTACCCACACACCACCTTGGCCCATAAGCAGAGGCCCAGAGAGGGAGTCTGTCACCCCGCTGCAATGCACGGCACCCACACCCGGGAAACAGGCGCTTGGCGGGACCTGGGGAGGCTGCGATGGATCCGTCCTAGGTGGAGCCCCCCAGCCAGCCCCACTGCCTCCCTAGGTGCTGAGAGCACCTTCCTCCTGCACCTCTCTGCCTCTCTCCTGGCTTGCTGCTGGCAGGGTGCGGCGACGATTCCCTCTCTTCATCTGCTAAGGCTGCAAAGCAAAAATAATCCCCTTTCCACTCACACAGTGTTTCACCTACTCAGTGTCCCTAGGGAATGAAACAAAGACTGTGGGGTAGCACAGGCCGAGGGAGGTCGCTTTGTCACCTGAAGGGGGAAAGCAAGGGAAACTAGATAAAATGGATTTAAGGCTGGATTTTGCCAGCAGACCTGCTTCAGAGGAGCCATAACCTGGTATCTTGTGTTCCTGCAAATGGTATGAGCATTGAAACCAGTTAATTTGAAACTTTACTAATAACACGTCAAATATTTCATATGGTGCTAGTGACAGATGTAACATCACATTAAATTACGTTAAAATAAATAATTGGGCCTTTTAAAAAAAGCACTATGTTATTTCAACTGTATTCTTATGGTTCGGATATCTCTATGGAATAGTCATATTTTCTTCTGACACCTTTACAAGTTGGGTTCAAAATGTATCATTACGAAATATGGTCAGATACATTAAAATTATAATTAAAAAATTGGTTTTCACCCTGACATGAAAAATTTAAAGCTGTTACGAAGGAACAAAGTACTTTAACCTGCTGGATAAAAGGAAAGCAATGTATTATTTTAAAAGTAAATTATTTTTTAGGAGTTTATTTTATAATGGTATAATGACATTTGTGGGCCCTAAAGCAGAAATATTAGTCCTCACAGTTAATTAGCTCTTAGAGGGAATTTTGCCCACCCACATTATGAGTTATAATTGCCTGTTTCTGGGTTCACAGTGAGGACACAGGAGGGGAAGCCTCACACCCCAAAAGCCATGCAAAGGCCTCCAGCTGCCTTAGCAGCAGCACTTAGGCTGGTGGGGACATTCCTCACCCTGCTGCTCCCCAAGGCCACCATGTCACTCAAGCTTCTGGGAGCTGTAGCATTCCCTTCCCCTCACACAGCATCACTCTCTCTCATGTCATGGCTCTGCAGTAATCCTCTCTGTGGCAGTACACTCAGAACCACATAAAGGTGCAGTCGGGGTTTTTTTCTGAACACCATCTAAAAAAAAAAAAGGGATTTTACTCAAAAAAAAGGTGCACAAAAAGGGTAATTGTGAAGGGATTCAGCACGGGAAATACGAATTTGAGAAGCAGTTCTCAGAAAAAGCCATGAAGTTATAGAAAGTGGGAGAGGATCAGGACTGAGGCAGCTCCAAAATCATAACCAACAAACCCATGTGATCAGAACGGTCTCAAAGGGGACAGATGGTCACAACCCAGGGAATGCAGAAAACCAGAACAGGGTGCTACAATATTAAATTATCCAGATAACTTATTTTAATAACTTTGTTTAAATATTTCTCTGACAGGGCTGTGAAGCCCTCCATCTGTCATGCACAACAACCCAACTGCGTCCAACTGGGCGCTGGTCTAAATTCGGTTACCTCCGGGGTCAGTGGGACCCCAGCAGTGACACGTGTTACTGAGCTAATGCATTTTGGGTTGGAGACTGCATCCAAGAAGAAGGAAGTACAGGATAAGGTTACCACACTGAGAGCTGTAGGCTGTGGGGAAAAACACCTCCCTGGGCCCCATCACTTCCCTGGTTACCACTCCCTGTTTTACACTGGTTGTACCCTTTACTGCACCTATGCTTGAGTCAAGGTTTAAGGGGAGGCAGGAGACTGTTGCTTAGTTGCTCTATTTTTGCTTGTCATCTAGCATTAGCTCCAGGTAATTATTCCTCATACAAGCCCTGCAGTTGCAGGATTGCTGTGGCGTACTGGCCATGGTCCAGATATTATCAGAGATGGCTGCTTTGCATCTCATGATCCATTTAACTCATCATAACCCTAATTTAAACCTTCACCTGACCAAGAGTGCCATAAAATGTACTCAGAAGACTTACATTGTTCATTATTTCAGAAGGTGCCAAATATAGGAGGATGAGACAAGCCCCTTGGCAGACAGGGAAATATCTTTCCCTGCTGCTGACCAGGAAAGTGCAAGAAAGGACAAACAACCCAAGTCCCAGTGTTGATAGGACACAAAAGCCCAAGTCAGGTGTATTTATAAATAGTTTCTGTAGGTGCAGGCATCTTGATTCTTCTCCCTGGAACGTTGCAGAAAAACCTCTAATCCATTGTGCACCTTTCACTGGGTGTCTTGAATCTACAGTCTATTAGCGGGAATTCTGGAAATTGAAAAAAACATTTAATTATCTCAATTGCCACTGCTGTTAGTAAGTAACTGTAAACAGCTGAGAGAGCAACTAATGTTTTAAAAAGCACAAGGAGAAGCTGTAGCTTCCTTGGAAGCTTTGCTGCACCGACAGATAAATCAAGCCAGGCACAACATGTACCCTGATATTGTTTGCATGCCAGAAGCCTCTGTACAGTAATCACAGAGCTGTCTAGAAGCATCATAATTATGGAGCGTTGTCAGCACTTCCATTACAATCCTCTTCGTGCAGGGAGAGAACTCCAGTGCCTCAGGAGGCAGCGGGCAGGAGGCTCAGGGTGGGTGTCTCTTGGCTGCATCAACACAGGGCTCCCACTGGATCCCCAGCTGGCCCTGCTGCACCCAGCTCTGCTCTGGCTGAAATTGTCTGTTCCGTACTGTGCCTTAATGATATACTCAGCTCTTGCAGACCTTGAAACAAATTATAGCAAGGAAAGACGTTTCTAGAGGACAGGAGTTTAGGATGTTAAATTAAAGCCAAGGGTCTGGGTCTCAGAGCTCGAACTATTTCCTTCACACAAGGCGAGTGCAGCAGTTTCCAGAGAGCAGATCACAGAGCAGCAATGGAAGTTGCTGGGAAATATTTTTAAAGCTTTTATTTTTTCTTCTTTTTTTTTTTTTTTTCCAATTTTTTGCAGTTTTCCAGTTTAGGATTTTAAGAGCAAATGTGGAAAAAAAAATCAGCAACCTTTTTTCCCTGGTTTTTGTCAGCAACTTTTATTATTGACACATGTTAAAATACTTATAGGAAAAAGATGTTTCCTGGTTCAGTCTGAATTTCTCTTCTTTACCCTCTGGACTGGCACAAGATTCACTGTCTTCTTCCAAAGGTAGAAATCTTCTATTACCATTTTTTTTGAGATTATGCTAGTGGTGCAAAGGGTTATAGGGCCATGGGACATTATGTAGTGTTTTTATGCCAGTATTATATAAACAGAAGATTTGGAGATAGGCAGTGAAAACAGAGTGGTTTTTCTTGTAGGACATGATGTTTCTATTCCCATTCTGTTATAGCTCACACTTGAATAAATAAGATTTGTTGCATACTACCTTATGAGGCTAGTATTTTAAAACATATGTTAAAATAGACATATAAAAAAAAATCTGATTTATTGTTCTTGCTTTGTTTGTTCCTCCTGTGAGTCTAAATACAGCTTTCTCTCCATAGTAATTTACAGTGATGGTAAAGGTAGTCAGTGGAAGAAAAAGACTCAAGATACTAAATTTTGTAAGGCAGTACACGGCAAATAAGACACTGTTGAAGCTAGCAAGTGTGTTAAATGCCATGGAGACATAAAGAGAAACTACAGGCCTTTTTCCTTTCAGGTCCATAGGGGAGACACAAACTTGGCACAGAGCTGTGGAGTGTCTTTTCAGGATTGCTCAGAGCACACCACCAACTCCAGCACTCCACGCACCTCAGCAGGGATTTGCTGTTGTCTAGGGGACCTGCTTTTGTTACTTCATCAAGTCCAAATTTAACAGGAAAATTAGCAGCTGGTAACCAGAAGGAATCAGTCTGAAACTACAATAACACTAACTTGTTCAGAGAAAAATAAAATAAAATTACAAATCTCTTTTAGATTGCCCAGGGAGAAAAATGGAGGGAGTTGTTTGTGTTTCGAAATGCCATGTGTTTTGGGAGGGAGATTACATATCTGTCAGTGGTGAATGACTGCCTCAGCAAAATGACTTCTGTTTGTGAGCACTCTTTGCTGTATCAGGATCTGCCCCCCATGCCTGCTGAGCCCATTCCAGGCCCGGGGCTGCAAGGAGAGGGCACAGCCACCCTGCCATGTCCCCCCCAGCTGAAACCCCAGCCCGGATTTGAGTTTGACTGGGTGTGCACAGGCAGATGTGAGGCTATCTGCTCTTGTTTAGTGCCTGCTCTCTGCAGGCACCGCGTGGGGAATTGAGAGGCAAAGACATCCTGCAAGTGTCCATTTCAGCTCAGCCTAATTGGCTGTGGCCTTTCAATCAGGGACTTCGTGAAGACACTTAGGAGCATGCCCACCACTCTTCTGCATGGGCAAACTGGAGATGATTTGAGGCACAGGTTAAGAAATTATAGGCCACCCCACTGCCATAATCATCCCTCATCAATCACTGCATTCGTTTGGACGCAGAAAGGCTGAAGTGCAGCTAATGAGACTTTGTCAGTTAGGAGCTGGAGCTGGAGCTGAGGGTATCACAAGTGTTAAAACACTCTATTTGCTATATGTGAAGGTAAAGCAATCTATATCCCCATCGCTGGAGCCATTTGAGGCACACAGCTTGCTGACAAATGTGGATGGACAGATATGTAAAGATGATGCGTCATGAGCTCTGCTGATGAGTTTACAGCAGAAGCCTCTGAATTCACATCAAATGTGTCAAAGGGTGACAGAACTACATCACACAAACTCTGGCAGTTTAATTTGGTGTCAGCTATTAGTGTTGACTTTCAGCACTATTGCTGCTCCGTGTTTCTGCCAGCAAGGTGACATAGCCTCACAGATTGCTAAATTTCTTTGTTGTAAGAAATAGGGTTTGCTCACTGCACAGTAGTCCTCTAATAGAGGAAATCCAGAAGGTCAGAAAACTATTTCTCCAGGCTGCAGTACTCCATTTTATAACCTAGACTTTTCATTACATTATTTTTGGTTAAGTATTTGATTTTGTCATTATGCAGAGAAAACTACTGTGTTGGGTTTTTTTTCATTATTATCAGTTGTTTGGAAAGGTATTATTCATTTTATGGCCTCTGCTTGGTGATACTGGGATTTACCAGATGCACTGGAGAACTCTGGAAGTGTGCAAGGCTTTGAGAACTGAAGTTTCCATTCAAAACATTTTTCAAGGCAAAGTGATGTTTTTAATATGCTTTGCTCAGCAAACGCTTCCTTTGGAGATGGTTTGGGTGACTACAGCTTCCCCTTCTTCTGTCCCTTCCTAGCTATTGATGCTAAACCTTTCAAAGGATTAAAAAAAAAAAAAAAAAAAAGAGGAATAAAGTGGAGTAAAAGGGGCACAAGTGGGAAAACAAAAGCTACACTACTTGAGAAGGGAAAGAGGTGTAAGGGAAATGCATCCAAGTCCAAAACATTTTAAAATGTGTTATGTAAAGCAGTTTGCTTCATGAACAGAATAGAGCAGGGCAGAAAGTACAGTTTTGTCTTCTGAAGAGAGAGCAGGTCATTGGTATTGAATTGCATTTGTTTGAAAATGATCAGTGTGAACAGAGACGTGGCCACACACCCAGCCCCAGGAGGCCCTGCTGGTGGAGGGCTTGGCTGTGGTGCTCCGAGGTGAGACAATACAGCTCCTGTTGCAATGAGATTGTTTAATGCACTCATTCACAAGCACAAGTTTAAACAGCCCATAAGCCACTCTGACACTGCAATAGATCACTCAAAAACAAAACTGTGCACTCTGCACTGGGCATGGGCGGATAGATAGCTCATCAGAGGAAGAGAGAGTCTTTCATCAGCTGTCTTTCACTGGGTGATGACAATAATCATTTTAACACAGTACACAACCCAGAGTGATGAAGGCAGCAGAACACATCTCTTTAATACCAAGTGTTTTTAAAACCTGAGAAGGTTTTTTGGGGTGGTTCAACACAATGTCTGAGACATAAGAGAGAATGTTACTTGTATTAAAAGAAAAGCCAAGAAAGGGGAAGACAAACTGCCTGTGACAGAAAAGCTTGTATCCAGATCTGACCATGCTAGTAAATTCACAATGGTGATGTCAGAGGGTAAAAAAAATAGCAAAGATTTTAGCGTCTGATCCAAAGTCATGAAAAGCTCCCTTGTACTTCAAAAGATTTTTGCTCAGCATGCCACAGTTACACAGACCTATTCTACTATGCATATTCTACTACTATATTCTATTCTACTATGTATATTCTATACAGCAATATTCAGTCCTTAGACTGTGATTGTTCTCAGGGCATAGCAAAATGCTATATACGGGTGGCCAGCATCATTCCTTTAGGTTACTCAGTGAGAACTGGATGTAGAGCAGTGAACTTGCATGACACAGGTCACCCAGAAGATACAGAGTCAGCCATGTCTGAAAACAGAAAAATTCTGTGGCCTTAGGTAGCGTTCAGGAGCACTTGGATTGGTTCCAGCCACAGATCAAGCTGCCAGGTCTCGAGGGGTTTTGCCAAGTGTCATGTTATTTGCTGGCAACTCACGGGTCCAATATGTGTGCAATCCCATGGAACAACTGCACATGGCTACCTCCAAGCCATGTCCTCAAGGGACATTTTTGCCTAGAGCTCAAGGACAGTTTCTTGCTTGTCTCTTCCTTTCAAACAGCACATGTGAGAGGAGGGAAAGACATCATCCATCTTCTGTGCTAGCCAGCAGAAGACTGGGAGTATGGGCAGAAAGGCTGCATGATGAGACATAATGGCACAAGATTTCTCTGCAGTTGATATGAAGTGCCAGTGGTATGCAGGGGAAAATACCCTGTCAAGAGCAGGAGAGAGCTTCTTAGCCTCTGAAGGGAACTGAGGGGATGGAAGTGCACACACACAGCTGCCGGGACATATTTTTTATTCATGTGAGGTACAAGAGATGTCCCAGAGAAAGCTGTTTGCATTCCAGCTAAATGTCAGTGGGTATAATTCAGGTTCTTGACCTTATGGCAAATAGGAGAACCTCAGCTTGTCCAGAGATAAAGCAAAATTATATCTTTGAGTTTCTCCAATAATTTCTTTACAGTATCATCTACATACAAGCCTGTTCTCTGCTCAGCAGTAGGAGTTTTTAATTTTCTGTATTTGACATAGAGCTTTTACTAAATATCCTCTCTTTAAATGTCTCCTAAAAGCACAGTTTAAAATGGATTAAAAATTATTTTGTGTTTTATCATGCTGGTGAGAAAACAAAACAACAAAAAGAAACCCAACAAGAAAATATGAAGAAAATTGCTAATTGCCAGCCTGGGAGAGCCATGTGGCACATTCCTAGTAAGCTGTCTGTCTTAAACCCTCTGGATCAAGAAGTGATTAATCCTACATACAAATGTAGCCTTGATGGTAGAGATACACAAAATCCCTTAAACATAGCAATGCAGTGTTGTACTTACCATTCTGAGGGCCTCAATTAAAGAGTCTTTAGCTCCAATCTTTCCTATTATGTACCCTGACATACTAGGAAAGCCCCTCCACCGTGGGCAGACAAGGCAGGAGGCTGGTGGGAAGCAGCAGGATGCAGGTGGCAGCAGCAGGGCTGTCACAACGTGCCCTGGCTGTGCCCTGTCTGCAGGCAGCTGGATGGCCTCACTTCAGCCTCCAAGAAAAAACAATGCCAGAGTGAGAAGGGAAAGGGAAGTAAACCAGGGAAGTTTCAGTGGCACCATTTCTACCCAGAACTGAAGAATCAGAACCCTGCATTTCTTGCTCCTAAGCGCCACGTGTCCACTGCACAGGACCAGGCTGTGCTTGCTGGCATGTGAGGATTTTGTCCCCAGAAAGGGAAGGAGTCTGGCCCCAGTTAGAGGTCATGGGAAGGAGTCACCAGCAGTGCCCCAGCTCAGCCATGGGAGCAGCACTTGGGAAGCCTGATGGATCAGGGACCTTTGCTGTGCTTGAGCTGTCTCCTTATTGCATCCTCACATCATTCCGTGCTCAGCTTTAATCATCAAACTGGACTAATCACTGTACTAATCAGAAATGTTTTCTGGAGCACACTTCTGATCTCTGACTTTATTATCTCCAAGGCTGCCTCTATAAACATTCTCTTTCTTGTTTGTGGATTTGCAATCTCTTTGCCCATATTAGCAAGCTGGCTGCTCTGGGCAGCCCTGTAGAGGCCACACTGGCAGCTTGTGGGGCAGCACCTGCCCTAGCTGCTGGCTCTCTGCCTGGAAACATGGCCCAAAGACAAATTATGTCTGTTTAGATTAATCTTACTCAGAGAGGGAAAAAAAAAAAAAAAAAACTAAACAGGGTTTGAAACCAAAACTCTTTTAGACGTTTTTTTATTTATTTTCCATTTTTATAATAGCAAACTCCTGAAAAGTGCACTTTGGAAAGGTTAAATATAGTAGAACAAAAAAATATATCTCAAATTACTTACACATTTAAATTAAAAACTACATTTTAAAGGAAACAAAGATATATTCTGTAAAATATTTAAAAAAAAAAAAAAGAAATCTGTTTTTAGAAAATACATAGAGCTTTTTGACTGTCTGCTGGATCTTTTATATGGCACATCTCCTGTCTAGTTTATTACACACTGTGTTAAGTAAGTCCTTTTAGACTCATCAGAACGTCACTGGTGCAATGCACTAAAAGGCTTTAGAAAACACATCACGCTAAAAGTCTGGGTGCTGGAAAATGCTTTAGGCACTGTGTGGCAAAACACAGGACTGAAGCTTCTTGTCAGATCCAGATATCAGTTAAACAGGTTGTTGCCTTGGTGAATGCCAGCCTCCTGCCTCCGGCCGTGGGAACGCCAGTTCACCCCAGTTCAGGATAGACAGAGATTTACTGGAGAGAGTCCAGTGCAGGGCACCAAGATGATTAGGGGAGTGGAGATCTCCCTGCTGAGGAGAGGCTGAGAGA
>JAOEGS010003695.1:44123-61892 GCA_025447755.1 Corythornis vintsioides
CTTGGTCTAGGTGATCCTGCTCGGGCAGGGGGGTTGGACTAGATGATCTTCTAGGTCCCTTCCAACCCCTAATACCTGTGAATCTGTGAAACGCTGCGGGAGAGTGCGGGGCACGGCGGGAGCTGGCACAGCCACCATGGACAGAGCACAGGCGAGGCAGGGCAGCAGGAGCATCCTGCGGCTGTGCTCTGATGGGGGGCGATCCGACTGCACCCGTCTGTGGGCACCCCCAGCGCCCCGCTGCTCCACCAGCAGCACCAACGCTTCTCCCCGCTGCTGCCGTGTCTGCTGCTGGCTCCAGGCTCCCTGGCTGCTTCCCAGGGTCAGCCCGAGTTAAAGACATGCTCAAAACAGACTTGCTAATCCGCTGAGTAAAAACGCAGGAAGGTGAGGAAAGTCTGAGCCAGTACCTTCACTGATTGAAAAATTACAGTGTCGGTTATGTGGCCACGCCGGGGCCACCCAGAGATCTGAGCCGTCAAGTTCGGGAGGCTTGAGCCACAAAAAGAAGGAGAATGAGCCCCGTGTATTTGATGCCAACACGGGAGGTAATTGGTGTGAAACAAATGAATCGTTCAAATGTTTCACTCCATTTGCCAACTGGAACCAGAATTCCTATGCTTATAAATAAGATCCTTGCTCCGTACAGTGTGACACCCTGAACTTTCCTGCAGCACTATGCTATTTCACATGCCAAACACTACTCATCCACTGAACCAACTGGAAAAGATGGTCATTCCCAGGGGAGGAGGAGGGAGTAAACACCTTCCTGACCCCTACAGTTGCTCATTTTATGCTGTGAAACATGAAATTTGATTACTCTTATCATTAGCTTAGCTCACATAGCTACAAATGTTATTAGTAGCCATAAAATTATCGAGGCCCTTTTAAAATCCATTTTTAAAGAGTGGGTGACATGTATTAGCAGATTCGAAATCCTGATTTCAAACATCCTCACTTGAACATCAGAAACAAAATGTTGATCTAAGCACCAGTGACAGGGTTTGAGAAGTGCTAATGAAGAGTGGTGCCATTGCCTAAGAGAAACATTACACATTATTAACACATTAGCCCACTAAGGCACTGTGCCAGCTGTAATAAGCAACCAATTTGGCATGCTAACTTAGATACACAGGACCATTCAGAAAATTTTCCTCCATTTTTTTCCTCCCTGGTGGACAAACACATGGAGTGACCTGTTCCCATCTTGCTAATGCCCAGCAAATCATTTCTTAGCTGAGCCCTAATTCCTGCACATAGTTGGTGACTACACTATTAATATTTTTACACTGATCTTTCTGATGCAATGTCCAGTTCACAAATTGGCTACATATATTATCCATGCATGGGAGTGTGGGAGGGATAAATCATATTCATTATTCACATTCATGAAATTCCAAACACATGGGAAGTACTGATGGTGTCCTTGGGGAGCTAGAAACAGCTTGCCAGAGATATCCAAGTAAAAGGGGTGCAAAATCAATTATGAAAGGAGGTGTTTCCTGCTCTAACAAGCTAATTACTGTACATCAAGTCACAAAGGGAAAACTGATGCTTTTTATTTTTTTAATGGAGGTGCTGTCAGATTAAATCAACATGGAAGGATGACTGAGTTTAATGTATTCCCTCAGTTGATACTGTCTTTAACATATTTACATATGCAAACATTAATACTCTGTCAGAATCCATGTAATAGGACTGACAGGGCAGAAACTAACAAAATAGTTAGTCCCCAGTCCTGCAGTTTATTTACATCATTTACATATGCTGGTAACTGGCTCAATCTGAGAGTGATCAGCCTGAGAGTCCCTACTGTGAAAGAAGGAGCATCTCAACAGGGAACTGACACATCCCTGCTGATGGAGGGATCCATTCTAGGAGGCAAACCAAACATAAATTGCTAATGAGCTATCCCTTCCTGGCCAGCACAGCTAGCAAAACTGCAGCGTTGAGTCCCCCAGCATAAGAAGTAGGTGAAGCTGGGGTATTTGTTAGATGGCATCCAGGTTATCTGCCAGGAGGAAAAAAACATCATGTCATGCTGCCTTTTCCACAGCAGGAATTGGTGCACCTCTCCCAGCTCCTCAGCTACTCTGCACCCAGCAAGGCTCACTGGCTTTCCTTGAGGCTCCTTCCTCAGTATTTGCCTAAGATAAGTGCAATGACCCTCCGCTTCCCTGTGTCCATTTCTCCAGCCTTCTCTGTCTTTCTTTACATACCCACAAGTCTCCAAAAGCTAACAGTCAGCAAAAGCTCCCTGTGCACCCAAGCCTTTGCATTGGGCAGTGATGCTCACCTGTGTTAGGGGTCAAGACACTAATGTTTCCATTTGCTGCTCTCCAAAAGATTAATTGTTTTCATGCAACCATCTGCACTGGAGGCCAGGGGTTACACCCTGCCCACAGCAATACCATGTATGAGCAAATACTCAGAGAGCAGCTTACAGATGAGGGCTTGCACTGCTCAGGCATCCAGCTGCTTCCCCAGCATCAGGACTGGGTGGAAGGGAGGGTCTGCATTGCCTGATACATCCAAAAGCCTTGCCTGCAGTCATCAGATAGCTTTCTGCCTCTGCCAGCAAGCACTAGCCTCAGTGCCAGGGGCTGCAGAGGCTGCTGGATCAAGAAAAATAAGTCATGTCCTACATAACAGAGAACCCAACCCTGTCCTGGGTCTCACAAACTTGTCAAGAAACATCCTCAGTGCTTTGGCTCTCCAAAGCTGGCAGTCAGACCCCCGTGCAGACAACAGCTTCCCAGGGGAGCCCAGAGGCTGTGCCCTGTGCCTGCTGCAGCTCTGCTGACCTGTGTTTGTGATGGCTACACCCAGCTGTGTCAGTCCATTTCCACCCCTGAGCTGACTAGAGCTGAAAGACAGACAACCTGTTATATATTTTCTTACCTTTAACTATTCCCACATGATCCAAGCGTTCCTGGGATATAAGTAATTGGGTCCACTCTTGAAGTCTTTATCAGGGCCAGGTTGTCACTGGTCCCTGCAACACCAGGTGTACAGGGGAAGATTAGAAGGAGAAATCAAATTTCCATTTGTTCAGAGCAAAAAGCTGGATAAATTTCTGTACTTAGAGGTGGTAACAAGCTGCTTTCCATTGCATTCAATGGGCAAAGCCTTGCTCTAAAAGAGCTGGAGCATTGTCCACTGCACACCACTCACCTGCAAAGCAAGCCAGGGGAGGACACATTTTCCAGGTATTTCACCTTGGACATTATCACATCGGTCCTTTGAAATAAGAGTGTAACAAAGCTCCTTATTTAAGCAAAATTCCAAGCACAGCTCCACCTAAGTGCACAGGAACTGAGAATTCAAAACCTTGTCCAAGATGAGCCAAACATCTGTTCAATTGCCTGTTGCCTTCTCTCCTACTGAGTAAGCATTGGCAATGCTAAAGAAAATAAAGTGGCGTTCATGTCGTTCATAAAGTGGATTGATGTCCTTGAAGCTGTTCAGCTCCTTCTTGAGGAAAATGCACAATCTGTGTCTTACACTCAGATGGATTCACTCACTTGTGGAATTTATCCCTTGATACCATTGTCTGACACAGGCTTTCCTTCACACACACATCTGCAGACAGCAATTTCCTATTACAGATGCTGCCCATCACCTCCATATTCCTTTCTTCCACTCACAAAGAATTCAGATGTAGGAACTTCAGAGCAAACTGGGATGGCCAAGGGAGTCTGGCTGCAGCTTGCCTGTGGTTTCCACAGACCAAGAAGAAGGCTCTCAAGGAGAGAGCAGCATCCAGCCAGCAAAGCTGGACAGCATGCTGTGACCCAGGCCAAAGGCACGCTGCATGACAGAGCCCCAGGCTCCATTTTCCTGGTACTCCCTGGCACAGACAGGAAGAGGAGTGATATTAATGATGACAAACAGTCCCCACAGTGAGGTGGGGTGGCTGAAACCCCCCAGAATTCAGCCCAGAGCAGCATGCATGCTTCCAGGCAGATGGAAGCTGATGTTTTCAGATGCACTGTGCGTGGGCAAGCACGAAAACTGGAAATGGAGTGTGAGCTGCTGGGCGTTTCAAACCCTGCCTTGCTGGGCAATGTCCACTTGCTCCTCCACGTAAATGAGTTGGGCCTCTAGGAGCTCTCTGAAGAGCCTGCATTGGCCCCACACACTTAAGATGTACTCCACTGAAGTTTATCTCCTCAATAAAGAAGAAAAAGGAGAAGATGGAGACATCTGCTGGGAAGCTGTCAGGTTTATTAGATACATGCAGGTGTGGGGATGGAGCAGCAAGAAGATCTCAAGGAATCTGAGCTCAAAGAAATAAAGGCAACTTCAAAAGGCATAAGCAGACCAGAGGAATCACTTAACAACAATAATTTCTTGCTGGCAATACAATTGAAAACACCTGAGAATCAAATTGGGATTCATCGTATTCCCCTGCCTGGAATTGCAGCTGCTATTGATTCTGGGCAATAGATCTTAGGAAACTCCTCTGTAAACTCCTGACACTGGCCATTACAAGCAATTCCAGATGTGGAAGGATTTATGGGATCCTCACACTTTAAAATACGTGCAGATTAAAGGCTGTGCTAATTCTGAAGCTAAATGAACCCCTTTGCTCTCCTCAGTGTTGGAGTTTCACAGCAGTGCCACTGGCTGGCAGGGAAAGAGCAGGATCAGCCTGGGGACCATGGAACTCTGGCAGTTCATGGAGTGCCCCAAGGTGTCCAGAAATGAAGCCAGGGAAAAACATGTTTACAGATGCTCTTTCACAATCCATGTGAAATGATTTTAGTATGTCTATCAGGAAATCTGGGGTAAATTACAGGTGACCTGCAGTTAATAGTCCTTACCCAGGGACCATCTTTCTCCTGACTGGAACTGACTTGCCATGGCACAGAGCAAGGATGGGCACCCCTTTGGCACCTGCTAGAGGAGTCCAGGTGCTGGGATGATGTTGTTACTGCTGGAGCACCTACATGCCCTGCATCGGCATTGCAACTTATCCTCTCAATTTCATCCCCCAGCCATTCAAGGATCCCACAGCAGAAACTGAGAAACTGAGGGATGTAAACTGTCAATACCTGTAGCCTTTGGAAAGCAAAAAAAAGCAACCTGGTCCACCTTCCATCGAGCCCAGTGCCCCTAACACCCTTGATGCCCCTAAAAACAGCAGCATCACTAAAAGCAAGTTGATACCATATAATTTCCTCGTATTTTTTCTTTAATAAACTAGTAGTCTTTAAAGTAAAGAGATTAAATTTTTCCTGTTTGGAAAGGTAGATGTGCAGCCATTTGGTGGGGTTTGATTTTGGACAATGAATACAGCAAAGGTAGCTGCCAGCTTGTGTTCACACACATCTTTGAATTGTCTGTGAGGGCTCAAAATTAATGATCAATATGTTGTCTGTTGTGGTAAACAGACATTTCTAAAAGATTCCTGCTTCACAGTCCACAGAATAATTTTATTTCCATGCCTATTAAATAATGATAGATTTTATGACTGCAAATGTAAGATCTATCATGTGACTGGGATTAACTTTTGCTGATAATCCAATCTCTGACCCTATATCAAAGTAACTAGTACTTCACTTCTCCAGTGCAGCATCCACCTGATTTGAAACCTGAGCTCGGGGCAGTCTCCAGGCAGGATCCCTCCCTTCCCCCAGGACCTTATCTGGATGCTGCCAACTTGTCCCAGGCAATGGAGAGCTAGAACCAAAATGTACCAACATCTCCTGCATTTCTATTATCTGGGTTATGAAGGTGGGAGGTAAAGCCAGAATCATTCCAGGATATTATTTCCCATTTTTGCATGTATTTTAACGTAGGATGCCAGGTCCCTGTCCATGCTTGGGTGATGACAACCGAGTTGTTCCCATACTTCCCTGACACAACACAATATGAGCATCTTATCATATCCCACTCTGCACTTAGGCAGAGCACTGACACGTGGAGCTGTGAGCCCTGGCTGTGTGGTGGCACTCGGTGCCCACCTGAGCCAGGTGAAATTCACTTTTTGCCAGCAGGTGATAGACAGAGTCAAAGTAATAGGTAACATAAGGTTCTCATTAACAGACTAAGGGAGCTCAAAACAGAAAAGCTCTGCCCAAGGTCTGCAGCTTCAGGTGAGTGACACAGCTGCCACACAAATGCTTTAAAACCTCCAGATTAAGCCCTAGGTGAGCTGATTGAAATACCACAGACCTCATCAGTGCTCCGAGGGATGTCTTCCTTTGTTTCTATAGCCTCAGGTAAATTTTACAAAACTCCTCAACTAAGTTTTACTCCTGTAAAACTGTTACAGCCATGGGTATCAAACAGCTGCTCAAGCCCATCAGAAAAAGGGAACCCCTGCAATCATGAACAAATACCTGCGATATGCTACCATGTTGAAAGAGAAAACTACTCCCCTTCAGCAGCAAGCACTAAGTATATCAAACAAGAAAATCTATCAGATGCTGATGTCATGAGGTGTATGCAATCTGTCTGCAAAATTAACGCCATGGGGTTCTCTTGATAGATACCATCCCACTGGAACGAGAAGTGTTGCTGGCTTGCGTGAGGCATCAGAGACAGTTCCCACTGGAAGAGAGTGGAAGATCATTCTTCATTGCTTTGATGCCTCCTTCTCTAGAGGGATGTGAAATCTTCCCCAGGCAGAGCAGCCCGGGTACTGGGTAATGTGGACAGATCCTGCGAGCTGGGGCATGGTGTTAGCATCCTGCCAGCCAGAGCAGTGCTGTGTCTGCCTTGGCTTAGGCTGTTACACACTCAAATGGAGAAGGCCATCATGGAAGCTCTCAGAAATGAGTCAAACGTGACAAGACCCCCCCTTTTGGACCCACCCAGCTCCCCCGAGGGAGGAAGTGGCAGGGAATGGGATGCTCAGATTACCCCAGCCACTTCTGGGGCAAACATTTATTTTAGATTAAGTGGCATGTAAAGGAGAGAGGAGACCTTTCTGGCTGACTGCTAGGGTTGATAGTTAAATATTTATAATGCCCAGATTAGCATAGTGAAAGCTCAATTCATCAAATTGTTCTAGTCTGAGTGTAGGAAGGGGAGGGAATGTTGGGCGCCCCGCCAGAGATGCAACCATGGGTGGATAGGGCATTTGTGCTGCCTCCATCAGGGGTCCACAGCACGGCTCCCTCCTGGCACTGGGACCTGCTGCCCCTTTGGCAGCATCGGGGAAGAAGTTGGATGCAGGAATCTCTCCTCTTCCCCAAACCCACCTCCTTGAGGTGCAGCCTGTTCACACAATGCCAACCTCGGGCTGCCCTTGCTGGGAGGAGGGTGATGGGGGGCACACGACACTGTGCAGGCTGCCCTGGAAGGGTTAAGGATTCTTATCAGGCCGAAATCCTGCAACAGAAGGCAGGGTCAGCCTCAGAGCTGAAATCTAAGTGCTAATGACTGATGCCCTTCACCCCTCCACTGCCTCCAAAGGCGAGTGCCCTGGATGAGCCAGGGCCGGAGAGCATTTAACATTTGAACTTCTTCTCGACAGGCCGTTGTGTGCAGGGTCACTGACCCCCAGCCCTGCTCCCCCCAGCCGCCTTCCAGCCCTAATTGAATGACAGATGGTCAGCGGCAGGGAGAGGGCCCCACGCCCCCAGCACTTCTGCCCATGGACCCCTGTGCTGGCCACTCCCAAGGCTGCCCATCACCACAGCCCTGCAGCTGCATACCTTGGGGAGACAGGGCAGTGGGCAGGGCTGGGTGTGGGGTGCTTTACTGGGGACACCCTGTGGGCAGGTATAGCCCTTGACAGCCCAACCCCAGCACCTCACCAGTCCTCCCCATCCCTCTGCCATGCAACAAAACATCACGAGATTCATGGAGCTCTGAGACCAGTATGGAGTGGCCAAGGCCTCCTGCCACTTCTGGCAGTGCTAGGGCCAGGGAAGGTTATGGAGCTGTTGGTCATCCACAGGGAGCCTGAGCAGGGAAGACAGCTCTATGGCCAGCCCCTTCCCCTGCCTGTGGCCCCAGGGACTGCTTTCTCCCCTCCATGCTTCAAGCCAGGGTGTGTCCTGCCCTGGGTGGAGGATGCCACAGGTGGCAGGAGGGGGCTCACTGCATCTGCAAAAAGGTCTTGTGGAAACGGTTCTCAGCGAGGCCAGAACCTGCCCTTGCCCCCCAGCCCTGATGGCTTCCTCCCAGACAAAGCTGGGGAGGCTGGGGAGGCTGGGGTGGGCTCTATGGGGGCAGGGGCTATGCTGCCCAGCCACCGAGCTCAGACCTGGGCCCCCTGCTGCAGCCCGCTGTCCCTTTAACAGAGAGCTGTGATTCCCACAATTACCGGGATTACAAGGAAAGGGTTATCGATTTGCAGCCTGCACTGTGTGATCAGCGCCCAGGCGGGCCCCCAGCCCACCTCTCCTACTGTAAGCACGAAACCATTTATAAATGTTTTATTTCACTGATCGCCTCACCCTTGCTGCATAATAATAACCCCGGCAGCACGGCAATATATTCTTTCCACTCCCCCTTTCTCCGCACCTGCAGCCTGCAAAAGGCACCGACGTGATGTGCAGCAGCCCCTGATTTGTGTGTGTGTTTTAATTACTGCTGGAGAAACCTGTCCACAAGCACAGCACAGGGTGAGGGAAGGGGAGAGCAGGCCCAGGCGGCTGAGGCAATGCAGCCCTAATGCACCGCTGGCTGACAGCGGCTTCCGCCCAGGCACCTTCTCCAGATCGAACCCTTCGATTGTAACCGAAACAATTTGCATACTGATTCCTCTCATAGCCTCCCGATCCATAACCAGCCAGGCAGCTATTCAAATGCAAGTAGCATCCTTAAATGCAAGGCTAGACTGACCAAAATGTGCTGTCCAACAAGCAGAAGAAGAAAAAAAAAACAACAAAAAAAGAAACAACAACAACAAAAAAACCAAACTTGATTATTATTTCTATTTTCGTTCCTTTTAACCTTTAAAAGATTTAGCTGGAAGCTGTTTGTTTGTGACTGGGGATGTAAAGGAGACAATTGATCCTGGACTGGACTTAAAGATGGAGCAAAGCAGGGCACTGGAGAGATTTTTGATTGTGTGTGGCGTTTTGTTTTGTTGGGGTTTTTTTCTCTTTCCTTTTTTTTTTTCTTTTTTTTTAATTATTTTTATCTAAGCCACAAACTGAGGCTCTTTGGGGGGGAGAGAGGGTCTGTCCTCTCTCCCACACCCTTCCTCCACCAAAACCGGCTCAGCTCCAGCAGACCCAGAGAATACACAAATTGCTGCTGTGCCTCTGTCTCTGGTGCATGTTGGGCTGATGAAGAACGTGTTATTCTGGCTGTAAATTCTTGCATTTAAGTTGGTCCAATAAAAGATCTCTCCTACACCTTGTGAGGGTTTGGTGCTTTATTTTTTTTTAACGGTGTGGCAGCTGCGGTGGTTGCATTTTTTTTTTTCTTCTTTTTCTTCTTCTCGTTCTAATTTGAAATTACACAGGTAGATTTTTTTTAATCCTTTTTTTTGTTGCTTGGGTTTTGGTTTTTTTCCTCCTCCTGGGGGGCAAATCTAGGAAGCGAGCCCGCATCGGATGCCCGTCCCGGCGGCGTGCGGCGGACGGCGGGGTAAGCGTGCCCAGCGGGGCACGGAGCGGACGGAGGGCTGGGCGGGCGAGGCGGGGCGCGCAGCGGCCGCGGGCGCGCAGCGGCGTCGGGAGGGCGGCCGAGCGGCGGCCCCGTCGGCGGAGAGGGGACCGGGGAGAAGTGGGCATGAGTCCCCAGCGGCCTCCCCCGCGCCCGCGGAGCGGGATACGTGCAGGCGGGAAAGGGAGCCTTGTCCGCTGCCTCCGCATCCGCGGAGCCCCAACGCGTCCCTGCGCGGGGCCGGGCGCGGAGCCGGATCATTTGCCGCCCGCCCCTTCAGCTCCAAGTAGCCGTCCGAGCCCCTCTCGCCTCCGCGCAGCCCAGCGAAGGCTGCGGCCGCAGCCGGCCCGAGAGTCCGAGGCGTGAGCAGCCCCTGAGCTCTACCAGCCTCCATGTTTGGAGCCATTCCTTGATAAATTCGTCCCGGAAATCGATCCCGAAAAATTTCAGCGGATAAAGGCCCTACTTTTATTTTAGTTCGGATAAAGAGAGGTAGTATGGCCAGTGTGGATCAGGGGGAATCGATTGCGGGCTGTTTTCTCCTCAGATTCTTGCGCCGTAGTCGCACAGATGCCTGAGCGTGTGTCTGCCGTGTCGCTGCACGCGGAAATAAATGATGGGAATACGCAGAGATTTTTTTTTTATTTAGCCACAGCTAAGGGAAAGCTTTTAGGCGGCCGTGGAGCTGGCTGGCTCCTCGTCTCTCTAAAATTCCCATTTGCCTCGGGCTACGACCTGTTCTTTGACCTTTAGACACACCCGAAAATAACGGAGTTTTCCTTCCAGAATAGCGATAACCCGAAGCGGTGGGATTAGGTCTCGGCCGAGCGCAGCCGAGCCCCAGCTCCTGGCAGGCAGGGGGGCGTGCAGCTCTCTCGTGGGGGCGGGAGCGGCGACAGCTTTCGGGCGGGGACAGGGGGAGCCCAGGGTGACACGCGTTCATTTGGATTTCATTTGAAAGCATTTGATGGTTGTAGATCTTTCTCTGGTTTGTTGCATCACCACAGCTCACCCCTTAAAACAGTAATTCAAGATGTAAGTAAAAGTGTTTTCATTTTTATTGATCCTGCTAACATCTTTCATTACCCAACACATAACCACAACAAATGATTGCTCATTTGATACGGAGAATTTTATCGACGCTCTCTCTTCTGTCGGGGCGCGAGTCCTAAATCCCGGCGGCGTTAGAAGCGGAGATGCGCGGTGCTGCGTGGATGCTGCTCGGGAGCAGCTCCCGCCCGGCCGCAGCTCCCTGCCCTCCGCTCTGATCCCCGTCCGGGGCCACCGCTGGGGTGTCCGTTGGCGGGGCCAGAACCGCCTGGCCCTCCGCGCTTCCACTGCCGAAAAGCGAGGAGCAGTTCCGGGGAGCGAAAAGGCATCTCAGCCCCTGCATGCTGCGGGCCCGACGGGACGCACAAGGCCGGGCTCGGGGCCGCGTCTTGCGGAACCGGCACGTGTGCGGGGGTGTTGCGGGGCCGTCCTTGCCACCGCCCGCCGGTTTCGTTCCCTCACAGCGAAACCCAACAAGTAGCGGGAGGAGAAACGCCCGCGTCGCGGGCCCCAGCACCGCCTCGGCCGCCGCACTCCTGCTGCCCGTGTTCCAGCAGCGCTGGGAGAACGGCCGTGCTCTTGCTCGCCTCGGCTTTTCTCCTCTTAAAACAAAAAACCAAAACCAAAACAAAACAACAAAAAAAAAACCCACCACGTTAAATATTTTTTTTTAATTGCCATTTTGCTTAAAACAAAGCAAAACAAACAAAAAAACCCACAACGAACCAAACAAAAATTAAAGCAATAAACCAAAATAGAAATAAACAATTATTTGGGTTAATAAGGGATACCAAACAAATAGAAAAAGCGGATTCTGTTTCTTTTACACGTTCCCTTTCAGCTAATGGAGTGAAAGGTTTCTCGGCCATCAAACAAATGTTACTATTTTAACTCTCTTTGAGAATATTATTTTTGTCATTAATGTTAGAATGGAAGGAAAGTTTATGAGGGAGAGGCTCGAAGAATTGGTTTCGATGCAAGAGACCTACAGTGAAATTAAACTAGGTGGGTTCTTTATTAAATGATTTTCGGTCTTCTGCGGTTTTATGAAAATAAAAGGCAGCACTTTGTCATTTTTAACAATGTAAGTAGACAATAAATCTAATTTTCACATTGATTTCTGTAGGAATTAGGTGATATCTACACTATCTGCTGTGAATTGGTTTTGGAAACAAGTGCGACTTTCTCCTGTCGGAAGCTGGTTTTAAAAATAATCACTGCCAAAAATGTCTTAAAAAAAAATACTGCTTAAAGACAAGAGATTTTTAAAACACGAAAATTAAATATATATATCTGTGAGCTTGAGTGTGCATATCCGAAACAGCATCTAGACAAAGAGGTGTATAAAATGCGTTCACACAGGCACAGGAAAGCACTGTACGGGGAGGGGGGGAAATGTCTCATACGAATTAATTACAGCGGAGAACAGCTCATGGAGCGCTCGATGTAGTGTCCGGGGAAGGGGGAGGGTGGGGGGGAGGGAGAAGGGAAAAAAAAATAAGTGAGCGACTACATTCGCTCATACATGTAACTAATAAAGACCTCTGCTCGGAAAGCCTGGGCGCTGGAGCAGCCCTGCCTGGTGAAAGCGCGTCCCTGGGAACGCAGAAACACGTGCTGCGGGTGCCGATCCCGGACGCCGACGGAGCTTCACCTCTGGGCAACAGACGGGGGGCTGTTCATAGCACCCTGCCCTAAACAACAACACGGATTAATAGTGTTTGGTGAAGTGCTATTGATCTCGATTCTCTGCCCGCCCGTGTATTTGGAATACACGCAGTCAGCCGTCCCGCAGCGGCTGCCAGTGCGGGGCACAGGGGTCGTCCTTGTTTCGGGGGTACCAAGGAGTGTCCGTGGGGGCCGCGGTGTGGGCAGCGGCCTGCTGCGGGCGGAGGGGCCGGGGCAGCCGCGGCCCGACGGCGCAAAACAACCCGCAAACACACGCTCTGCGGGTGCTCTGAGAGCTCCGTGTCCGGGACGCGTCGTGAGTTCTAGGCCCCGGCAGCTCCCCGGGGAGGAGGAGCGCGGGTCAGGGCTTCGCTCCCTGCCTCCCTCTGTCTACCCCTACCTTCGGTTACCCTTAACTCGGCCCTGGCGGAGCAATGGGGCCGCCCGTGCCGTGGGAAGGTTCCCGCGGGCCAGCGGCCGGGCTGGGGTGGGGGCGAAGTTGTTGAGGACCGCGTCCTTCGCACCCCGCGGACTGTTCTCCGGCGGGTTTCCCAGAGCGCCCCGGCAGGACCTGAAGCACGGGGCTGCAGCTGTCTGTGGCGGACACGCATGGGTCCCGCGTGGATCGCACCCTGCGGCCGGGCGTGGGTGCTGGGCCGGGCACAGCCTACCTGCGAGAGGGCGACAGCGTAGAGTTCAAACGCATTGAAGTCTCAGAAAGAACTTATCCGGATTCATAAATGTCCTCGTTATCTGCAGCCCCCTTAATTCATGCTCCTCTCCGCTTGACTGCGGGATTTCAGCAGATAAAAAGTTTCTAAGTCGGTCGGGTTCTTGTTTTCCTTTTTCCATCATTAACATCATTAATATAAGCTATCAATAACCCTGTCGTTTGGAGCATAGCTTCACAGTATTGATCTGTGCAGTTATTCATCTCTGCCATAGAAGACACGGAATAATTTTCGCATTACAGAAGCTTGGATTTGCTTTTAATTCATATTTAAAGCTGCAACTGGCTCTGTGGAGCTCTCTGCGAAAGACTAGAGGCGCCTAATTAATAATAAGTTAGAAACGAAGGAAGGCACCAGTGGATAAATAATTAATACAGACATCTCTGTCTCTTTGAATATTGCTACTTTAAAAATTTAGACTTACCAGGGCCACACTGTAAGTCTGCAAGTTATATTGAGCAGATGATTTAAGAAAGCTTTTTTATTTTTTTTTTCCTGAAATATAATGCTAAATTATTTACGGTGTTTTGCAATCTTCTGTAAGTTCCTTCATTAACAAGCGCTGTGGTTTGCTCCGGAGGGTGCGGGAGAGCGTGGCTGCAAGCAGGGATCGCGGCGGCTCCGTCGGAGCAGCGCCCTGAAGCCCGCGGGCCTCCCTCGGTGCCCCTCTGCCAGCTCCACGTCCCCCAGCCCGGGCAGACACCCGCTCTGGGGGTCTTGCGGGGGATACAGGAGGGAGCCCCGCGCCCTGGGGCGGGACGAGAGGTCCGCTCGCGGGATGGGAGCGAGCCCAGGCGCCGCGCTGCTGCCACCCGAGCTGGCTGCGGTTCCGTCGGTCAGGAGCCCGGGCCTGGGGACGAGGGCTGCAGGGGTAGCCGGGACCCCCCCGAGCGGGCACCAGCAGCGAGCCCCCGCCGTGCCTCAGCTTCCCCTGAAAGCCGGGCCCTCCCCCGCCTGCCCCGGCCGGTGCAGCCCTCTGTTCTCTGCCTGCCCCCGACAGATGTATCTGTTTTTGTCACCAAGCAAGTTTCCAAGAAGCTCGACGGGGGAAAGTCTAGAAAAGTTAATCCCCCCCGGCAGCTGTTGGCTTCGGGAGGCTTCGAGCGTCACCTTTGACACGCTCCCCCGTGCGAGGAGACCCGGGTGCCGCAAGCTGTCACCGCGCAGCAGGCGCGGAGAGCCGCGCAGGGACGGGAGGAAGGGGACGGCGGCAGAGCACACACCCGCAATGGGAGGGGGAAAAATAATAAAAAAAAAGACGTTTGAAAATGGAAAACATTAAAAAAATAATCCCCCGAAGTCCGGTCCGCTCCAGTGTACTGTGATCGCTGCCCCGGGCCGAGTCCCCCCGTCCGGGCGCACCCCCGTGCCCGCACGGTGTTTGCTGGCGTCAGGCGCCAGATTAGGGCCGTTTGGTGGCGTCTTTATCTCGGATTTAAAAAGCACACACACGCAACGCAATTCAAACAAGCAAAGTTGCGTTTTAAGTCCGCTCCCAGTATCTGCTGATCAAATAAAGACTTAAGGGTGGTAACGATTATTCTGTTAAATATATGGCACTTGACTGCACAAGCGGTAATTGATTAGCGCACCGAAATTATCTCTCTCTGGCGCTCCCGCCTCCGCTGACGGGGCGGGAGGCTCCGCGGGGGAATCGTATCGGGTCCGCGCCGAGGGGAGCCCGAGACTGCGCACCCCCGACGGCCGGGAGCCGGGGTGGCGTGCCGGCCTCTCCCGCCCAGCCCCGGGGCCCTGCGGTGCCGTCGGGGGATTCTCGGGGCACCCTGCGACCAAACCGGGCCCGGGAGCAGTTGAGGAACGGCGGCATCGCCGGTTCTGCGCGGTTCTCCGCACCGGCGGCATTTGCGCACTAGGAGCCCTTCGTCTTGGGAAACCCCCGAAGAGTAACGTAAAAAGAAAAAAAAAAAAATAAAATAAAAGCTGTTTGTAGGACTGGGGGAAGTGTGTGCGAATCCACGGCCACTCTTTTCTAAGGTTAGAAGCTGAACCCCGGCAGAGGCCCGTGTGTCACAGGACTCTCCAAATTGTTTGGGGTTGATTTTATGCTCCTTTCTTGGAAAAAAAAAAAAAAAAAACCAACAAAAAAAACCACCAAAAACAAAGTTGCCGTATTTTCCTACAAATTCGAGGGATGCGTTTACATTTGGTATGATGTTTACTTTGGTAGCTTATCACTAAAATCTCGGAGATGAAATATTTTTAATTAAACTGTAGATTGTGTACAGATATTGATAATGAAGAAGCTGACAACGTTTCGATTAGATCGGTGACATCACCTCGCGTTGGCCTGGGAAACAATTACAGCCGTTCACTTAGTTCCGAAATGCTGTCGATAATTTTATTTTATCCTAAACATTTCCTGAGATCATTCATTAGGTTTCGGGTCTATTTTTTCGTCTTTCGCAGATAAACCTTTCTTTACCTATCTATCCCTCGCTTTAAGAAATGGAGACAATGTTAACGTTAACGTAACAAAAATTAAGAAAGACGTGGAAACATTTAGGAACGGGAGGGTGGCTGGAGAGGTAGGAATCTTAGGGGATTTGTGCTTTTTAACGCAAAATAAAATATGGAGAAGCTTCGTGCACCCAGAGAAAATGTATCGAGGTGAGTAACGGACATTTTCGGAGACGTGGTTCGATGGTGCTGAATTCTTACAAATCTGCGGGGTGTGTGTTAATTGGAACAAAGAGATAAACCCTCTGCAGAAAATCTGAATGTATAGGGGGGAAAGCTCGTGATACTCGCTTCCAGGGCCGCGCACGCAACACGCTCAGCAGATAGCTGCCATTGTAGAAGTTTCCTGCGAGCCACAGACACGGGCTGTCCTCGGGCGGCCAAGCTCGCTGCCAGTCCCGGCCAGCAGCCCCCACGCTCCCCACGAGCAGCCAGCGGGGGACCGCGGCACACCGAGGTGCCTGGGCGAGACGCGAGCAGCGTGGAAGCCTCGGGTGCCGCCCGCTCACCCCCGGGGCTCGCCGCGGAGAGGACAGGCCGGGTGGAGCGGCGGACACGGTCTCCACTCTTGCACCCGATACCTCGTCCCATGTGCCGGGAGAGGTCAGGGCAGGACTGGGGCCAGGCCTGGCTGCTCGCCGAGGTTCCCTCCGCGTCCCCCGTTTCGTGCTCTGCTGCGGTGCTCTGGAGTCCGAGCGCGGAGCGAAGGGCCTGGCTGCCTCCCGGAGTCCGTGCAGCGGCGAGTCCCTTCGGGGTGCAAGCAGAGGGACCCCGCACTGAGGGAAAGCTCCACAGGCCTCGGCCATCAAGTTAGGACAATATCTCAGAGCAAAGGAACGCAGGGTTTAATTTCAGCTCGCTCCCGGTGTGATTCTTGCCCTAGGACCCTCTCCAAACTCTGCTCCTGCGATCTGCGTCCTCCCTTGGGCTGGTGACCCGCCGGCAGTAGAGTCACACCAGGGAAAGGGTCTCGGAGATTTTGTGAGAGCGAAGGGAAGGGGCCGCCCGCCCGTTACAGAACTCTGCACGGGTCATGCAGGGGAGCTTAGCTTTGCCTCCCGCCGGCGAAGGCTTTGCGGGGCTGGTGCTCCAGCCCTGTCCTCCTCGGTTCCTGGGGCGGGCCCGGTTCCTGGGGCGGGCCCCCCACTGCGGCGGTGACCTACTTGCTGTCCCCGTGCCTCGCTGGGACGAGGCGGCACCGCGGGCTGCACCGAAAGCTCCCGCGGGCCCCGACGGCGGCGCGGGGGGCAGCGGCCGCGACTGGGCCGTGAGGCGGGGCGGCCTTTGTGCGCTGTCGGCCCGGTGCCTCCTGGCTGCGGCCCCGCGGCTCTCCCGCAGCGCGCCTCGGCTCTCCTCGTCCCTCTCGCCGCCGCGCACACGCTGCACATTTCCCGGCGTGGTTCGTTATTGCTAATGCGTGAACAATAGGCACATCTGCCCTTTCTTCCAACATAAAGACACCTTAGCTAACGAGGGGGGCCGGCGGCTGGGCTCTCTTTTTCTTTCTCTTTTTTCTCCTTTTCTTTCTTGTAGGGAAAAAAAAAAAAAAAAAAAAAAAAAAGCAAACCAACCAGCGGCATGTCCAGCTGCCGGGCGCCTCGGGACATATGCTCGCCTTGCGCGGCGGGGCACGGCCCCTGGGCCATTCGGGGTCCCCTGCCTGCATGGGCTGGAGCAATGGTCCCCTCCCCGTCCCATTGCCTGGCTCGACCCAGCGGCATCTCTGGGGGGGAGGGGTAACGGGACAAGAGTTTTGGGAAGAAGGGGTAGCCGAGACACACGAGGAACCCCCGCCTTGACCGGGACGCAGCGCCGTAGGGCTCCCGGTGTCCATTCAAGTCGGGGAACGGGAAGATTCCCTGTAGGGCAGGGGAACGATCCCCGGGTCGATGGGCGTGTGGCGACCGGCTACTGCGGGACACTGCGGATGGACACGGCGGAGGCCACGGTGGGCACTGCCCGCTACCGCCCCGGGACAGGGCGGCCTCACCCCCGGAAGCTCAGCGTGAGGTGAGGAGGCTCCACGCTCACAGAAAACGCGGAGTCACCGAAGGGGCGGAGCCGCCAGCCCTCATACCCGGGAGCCGCCTGCCCGGCGGAGGCAGAATGCGGGAGGGAGGGGCCCTTTGTGTCCGGCGGGAAAGGGAGAGCAGCTGCGGGGCCCGGGGCCGCAGCGCTGCACCACCAACTCCAGGCGTCGCCGTGCGGGGCTCCCCTCCTTAATAGGGGCGGTGACGTCAGGAACCGGGGGGCGGTGCGGCGGGGAGCG
>JAOEGS010003697.1:0-36643 GCA_025447755.1 Corythornis vintsioides
AAGTTCAAATAAGCTTGACTGATTCAGTCTTACCCATTAAAAACATGAGTCCCTTTCTAGAGGCAAAGAAACTACAACAATGGTATGTTTGTTTTCCCAGTTGGAACTTTAGTAAGGCATTTGATGGTGGCATATACTAGAGACTGGAGTTACAGTTACAGGATGATATTCACCACGAAAAGGACAAAGTCATAGACTAATGGAAAAGTATAAACTGGAATTTGCCTGTAGCATGTACTATAATGTAAATGTACTGTAGGTACTACATCTGTGTGTATATAGTATAATGTGCATGTACTATAGACCATCTGTACTATATGGTAGGAAGTCCATTAGCTGGAAATTACCAAGGACAAGAATAGGCCAAAAATTCCTAAAGTGCAAATAACTGCAGCTAAGAAAGAGTTGGGTGCAATCACACAATTGTGTCAGGTAAGAATTTCTAGTAGAGGTAAACAAACATTACAATTATGTGATGCACTGCTATGACACTTTCTCCAATACTCTATGTTGTCCGACTCATCCTCAGAAGTAGAACTTCATAGAGAATTACAAAAACAATTGGTAAATCATTCAGACCAAAGCACACTTAACTGGTCTCTTTCAATTTGTTTCATTTCCTTTGGTAGTAAGCAATGTTTAAAAACTGTGCAAGTAATGTTACCTGCTCATCACAGATTTGTAATTGCCAAACTTTCTGAAGCAAAACATTTATGCTTGCACATAGCAACAAGTAGCTGACTGACACCCAGCTGAATTTGAGTCAACAGTGTGCCCAGGTGGCCAAGAAGGCTGATGGCATTCTGGCCTGTATCAGAAACTTCGTGGCCAGCAGGAGAAGGATGTGATTGTGTCCCTGTTCTCAGCACTGGTGAGGCCACAACTTGAGTACTGTGTTCAGTTCTGGGCTCCTCACTAGAAGAAAAACATTGAGTTGCTGGTGCAAGCTCAGAGAATGGCAGCCAAGCTGGTGAGGGGCTGGGAGAACAAGTGATATGAAGAGAGGCTGAGGGAATTGGAGTTGTTTAGTTTGGAGAAGAGGATGCTGAGGGGAGACCTTATCACTCTCTTCAACTATCTGAAAGGAGGTTGTAGTGAGGTGGGTTTGGCCTCTCCTCTCAAGTAAATAACCACAGGACTGGAGGGAATGGCCTGAAGTTGCACCAGGGGAAGCTTAGACTGGATAGTAGGAGGAATTTATTTACTGAGTAGTCAGGCATTGGAACAGGCTGCCCAGGGAGGTGGCAGAGTCATCATCCCTGGAGGTATTAAAAAAACCACGTAGATTACAAACTTTAAGACATGTTATAGTGGAATGATGAGGTGGGGTTTTTTGGCTGTTTTTTGTTTGCTTGTTTGGTGTTTTGGTTTTGTTGGGTTGGTGTTTTTTTTTGGGGGGGGGCGAGGTAGTAACAGTTGGATGCAGTGATCTTGGAGGTCTTTGCAAACCTTGACAATTCTGTGATTCTGTAAATTCTGTGTATTTACTTCTGCTTTGAATAACATGTGTTTAGAATAATTTTTTTTTTTTTTTAACAAGTTTGGTACACATGTTAGCAGTCCAGTCAACCACAGCTGTTAATTTCAGGGTTGCAAAAAGGAACCATAGTTTTTTCTATTCTGTGGTTTGCCCAAACCTACCTACCTACCTCCTCTTACCTACCCATCCAACTCTCTACTTCAATTTTTAACCCAAATCAAACAATTACTGTACACCCATCCCCTGCCTCCCTACAGCTGTGCTAATACCCATACCTCTACATGATTTTACCTTGCAAGCTGGGAGACTGGGGTTTGAAAGCACCAAAGACAGATCATCCTTCAGCAAGGTCATGTCTCTTCCTTGAAACACCTTTATCTTTGAATGTTCCATTTTTGGTTGGTTTGGTTTTGGTTTTTTTGGGCCTGCCTTGTTTTCCAAAACCTCCAAGAGGAAAGTAACACCACTTTAAGAAACTGTCATTGTGCTTAACCTTAGAGTAACTGCATAATGGGGGAAAGAAGTCAAAACCAAACACAAAACCAACCAACATCTCTAATATTAAAAAGAAATAGATCCAAATATAAACATCTGCATAGGTGAATTCTGTCTCTAGATGAGGTCTGCTTGGCATAATTTAAAATCCAAGTGAAATACTATGCATAGGAGCTTTCTGCAGTACCATACAAGAAACCAACCACAAAACACCTCAAAACAACAAAGATAAAGGAGTATCAAGAATGCCACATGAAGTCAGGGATTTAAAAAGAAACTGTACACTACAAAGCCAATTAAAAAGAAAAATTCAAGAAAATAAAGCTTTAATATTTGACAGAGACAAGGAGGATCTTGAGCTTCAAAGGTAGAGTATTAAAAAATTAATTTTGTTCATAAGATTTCTGTATTTCAGTATCACTATCATGTTAGCAAGAATAGTTACACATATCTTATGTCCCCTTTACAAACAGCTGAGCAATTTAGAAAAAGTATCACTAAGACCTTTAAGAAAAAATCAGAAAGAAGAACAAAGTTTTATTTATCCCTTTCATATTCAATTAGTCAGAAGTTTCAAAAAAAGCAGCAAGTAATCTGAAAACTGTGATGCACTAAGATCCCTACATGGAATAAATAACACTCAACAAGGAAAACATAATTTGAGTAAGTTTTGAGCTTTTGTAATTAAAGAATAGTAGCTGTTCTTCTAAAACACTACAGGAAAACATGATAAGTTCCAAAACTATTAAAATTTCACAAAAAAAAAAAAATCAATAGGTTAAAAGAAAAAGAGAAGTATATTACAAACTAGAATGACTCATCACATGAACCAGAACTACTCTCATTTCAACATAATGCAAGTCAATACACATAGAAGTCACTACTTATCAAAAGCATTAAGCACTTAACATTCTTAAATATTTTGCATGCCTGCAAACATTTTAGCTATGAAGTTAAATTTCTTTGTGCACCATTATAATAATTTGTACTTCTACTATTGAAAGTTTTCTCTGAGAAATTTGAAAGCATGAGCCCTGGACCACAACTTGCAAGTAAAGAGTACCCAAAACTAAATCAAACCAAGAACAAAACCAGAGGTAAATGAAATCTTGAAACAACTCTCAGACTCTCAGGAGTCTTAACTGCTATAAAAATTTAGGACAACCTGAAATTTCTAACTCAGGCTGCCTCTCAACAGGCCAAGGCTGTAGTAAAAATATCAGGGGGGTTCCTGACAGAGTGTCAAGAACAGCCCCCACACACATCCCCATACTAGGTCTACATAGTTTAAATATAAATATCCAACTCAAGAGGAACTTTGTAAACTGTACACTGCTGAAATAGTAGGAGTATTATGATACATTTCAATTTCTCTGTAGCAAGATTATTTCAATCAGAACTATATAAATTGTTGTTTTTGAAAGCATTTAAGTTTCCCCAGAAGAATAACTTTAGTCTTTTTAGCCATATGATTTTATACCCACAAGAAATCATTATCTATGCTTATGAGTAAGCCTTAAGAAAATGTTGTGCCCTTTAAATCGATCATGTGTAATTCAAATCACAGCTGCATACCAGGAAGTGTAATTCAGAATTTAAACTGTTAGTAAAATTTATCTGTGCTTTAACTGAACAGAATTTATTTGTAAATGCTATCTATTCAAGTACTGTCAGATTTAAGTTGAAAGGGACCTTTAAAAAATGCTACAAAGGACAATATTAAAATGGTCAACTTATTTTGAGACAAGAAAGTAACTAACTGACCAGTATACCCTTGATTTTATATTAAATGAAGCTATATGCAAAATAGACAATAATGCTAGCTTAAAATTAAAATCTAAACCCTAAATATATCTTCAGAATCTACCACAACACTACACTGTAATTCTTAAAACAGTAAGACAAAATATAAGTAACTATCAAGCATAAAGATCAAAATGAACCATCTACATTTTTCAACTAGAATGTCACATTATTATTTAAAAACCCACACAGGGTTGGCATTTTGTTCCCTTTATTCTGTTTGAATAGAAAATTGTACAGGTAGCACAGCTTTCAACTTGATTACTTGCTTTTCCCACTAGGAAAATGCAGCAGTCAGTAAAACCACTATACAAAGTTTCTTTTACGAGGTCATGTTTTAGTGTTCCAGGTAGACAACTGAGAATTAAAAAGAAACCACTCCTTTCATTTACCAGCTCTAAAGATATTCCAACAGCCAGAACTGCAAGAACCAGTTCTACACAAAACCTTAGAAAGCAAATGGGTTTTGGTTTGGGTCTTTTGGTGGGGTTCTTTTGTTTTTCGTTGTTTTATTTCTTTTTGTTGGTTTTGGGTTTTTTTTCTGTTATAACAAGAACACATTATAATTTGTTTTGCTTTTGGTCTTTTTTTTTTTTTTTTCAAATATGCTACAATTAACAAAAAAGGATAGTGGATGAAATTCTGTCCTTACTTGTATGGAAGGGAGACTGCACATATACATACATAGGTGAAAAGAACTGAAACTTATTGAACAGCTGATTAGGTAGAGAAACCATCTCATTCCCTCAGGTTTGCTAGTTCCCAGAACGTTAAGTAGAAATTTGGACAAAAATAAAATAACACTACACGAAAATTTTAAAGCACTCATTTCAAAATAGGGTGCAACTCTTGCATTCTTCCTTCATTACAAAGGGCCAGAACAGTAAACAAAATATAAATCAGTTGACTTACCTTCTTATCTTCTTTTACTTTTTGGGTTTTCTTCTTCATTTTTTTATCATCCAGTTCTTGATCCGATGTAATAGCAGGGTTATCTATGCCACCCTTCCACGTTTCGACAGGTGAAAGTAGTGGGTCTTCTTCACTTCCACGATGTCTTCCTTTTCTTTTAGTTTTAGAGGTGGTGAAAGCTTCATCATCACTTGCATCCGAATGCGTTCTCCTATAATAGGACTTAGCTTTGCTGAACAAAGTCTTAGACTTATACTTGTATTTTGAAGGCCTTCTTTCCCCATGACTTTTGGATACTCTGTCTGAAAACCCATTTTCTTCCTCACCTTGGGTATTTATAACAATTGAGTTTCGGACTTTAATAATACGATTCTGACTATCGTCTGGAACTGCGTAGATATCATCTGCAAAGCCCTTATGTTTGAAGATAGTGTCAATAGGTTCAGCATAGTTGTCAGACTGGTCTGCATCTTCCGGTGGTGCTGCAGGCACTCGAGAAGGTTGTTTTCTGGGGTTTTTGCCAATACCTGCCTCAATCGTTTTCAGGAGGTTAGGGTCCAGTTTTTTCACATTTGTTCTTGGAACAAGTGGTTTCGGTTTTATTGGAGGAGGCACTTTATGGTTGCGTTCATGGTCGTGACAGTTGAGAGGTGTACTGTGAATAGGATACTCATTTCCTTCCAAATCCAATCGGTACTTTGAACGGTCACTCGGTGCTGGGAGTAACCTTACATCATCACCAATTGGACTGTAAGGTGGTGGGCCTTCAGTATCATCCTCTGAATCGGGATAATTATAATCAAGGGAACCTCCTCTAGGAGATCTTGGAAACACATCTTCACTTGTATGCGTTGTTTCCCTTGTGCTGTCTGACATATAAGAACTTTCAATCATGTTTTTCTTCTCCAATACGTCACTGAAGAATAACGTGAAAACCTCAGTTTGACGATGATACTGAGATAATGAATATAAAGCTGTAAACTTAGCAGTAATTTCTGTTGCTATGTGTTCTCCTTCAGTCATGAGTTCCTTGATTGCTTCACTCTCAAAGAAGTCTGCCTGGCTATCAGTTACAGCCACTAACTGGACAGGAATCGTATCCTGAACTTCAGAAAGAAATGCCCGAAGCATCCCCATGGACGCCTTCCGCTTCGCAGAATAGACCAGTATATATCCATGAACAAGTTCATCTTTCCTTACCCCAATTGAAGAATGGTATGATAATATAGTTATCTGTATTCGGCGCCTCTTTTCACCTATTATTTTATCAAGCATCAAAGAATTATTTTGGCCAGCCTGAGCAGCACTACAGGAGTGAGAGTCGAGGAAGGGTGAAAGGATAAGATCCACACTAAATGGATCACCACACATGGCACACATGACAATTCTTAAATCGGCTTCTGACAGATCTTTAATGGTGGGAACGGGACTTACAACATCAAAATTGTGTTTAACTGCTTCTAGTACTCCCCTCAGAGCTTGTTTTATTTGGGTCTCATTAAATTTGCGTGGGTACGTACCAGCAGGCACATCTACAAAAGGGCATTGTAATTTGTTGGCCAATTGTTGTCCCTGATGTCTTAGAATAGGTAAATTCTTGCTAACACTGTCCCTCTGGTTAGCCAGTATTAATGTAAATGGAAGATTAGCCACATATTTGTCTCTCCTTATCTGAGATGCTTCAGCCCTTATTTTTGCAATGCACTCCCCAATAAAATTCAGTGATTCAATAGAGTTAAATACACAGAAACAGCCATGTGGTTTGAAGGTTGAGGTCCAAAACTGAGTGAAAAGGTATGGAGATTTTGCATCAACTGGCCTAAGATCTAGTTCATATATTTTCCCATCTAATGCATATTCATCATCGGTGGATTGTGTCCGAATTTCATTTGCCAATTCTTGTGCAAGGCCATCTTTGCCCAAAATGAAAAGATTGACTTTATCAATATTGGCACTATCATGGTACAAATTTGAGCGGCCATGGTCTAGCTGCAGAAGACTGTTGGCAAGTAACTGCTCTACTTTAATGTCTGTGCAATTTTGGCCACTCAGACAAGTTTCTTTAGTTGGGTGATAAACAAATCCTATGTGTTTAAGCAGAAGAGATTCTCTATCGGGTGCAAGTTTCTGTAAAGCTTTGTATCTTGGCTCTTCACTCAGAACTGCATGAATTTCACTCATTTTATCTGAACTTGGTGTTGCATTAAGATCCAGGTCATAAAACAGCTCTGAATGTTCAAAAAGCATTTCCTGAAACTCCTCTTTGGCTTTTTCAACAATCTCCCTCTGATGCCTACCATACACTTCCTTACTGTCAGCATCAGTGATGTATTTGAATGCTTCGTCGTCCACCACAAAGCATATAACTTCTTCCCATGGCTGTCCAGGTGAAATGAACTGGATTTTCTCAAGAGTTTTTTTAAATTTCTCCTTCATTTCAACCCTCCTTTTTTCAGATATAAGATGCTGCACATGGTTTTGATAAACTTTTTCTGCCTCTAGCGTGGTCAGAAGGTCAAATGGAATTCTTCTGTCATTCACTTTATCTATATGGTCAGTTTCATCCCAGGGTGTTTTTTCAAGCACTACAAAACAGGACTGGAAGTCAGGTCTTTTCTCCATTAATTTCAAGGCTTCTGTCCAGCTCAAGTGTTCAATCTCATCGAGATTTGACAGAAGAGTATTAAGAGCTCTTGGCAATGCATTAATGTATTCTTCTTTTCTTTTTCTAATATGTTCCTGTTTAAGCTGCTCTATGTGCTTTGAAAAAGTATTTTTGGCTTTTTTAGTTCCTTCCAAGTTTATGTACTCTTCATAATCAGGGTGGTTTTTCAGTTTATTACTAACAGTTTTCCAAGTTGCATGATAGTCTCTCACAGTCTGGACAAGTTTTTCAAACTTATCTGTTGCTGTAACAACCAGCTGTCTTTGAGTTTTGTAGGCGTCCAGATAGGGGATTATTTTAGGTTTACCACGAGTTTTATCCATCATTTGTACCAGTGCAGTAAAACATGTTTCAACATTGACATTGAATCTTGCCGACGTTTCCACTACCACCAGGTTCTTTTTATTTGAAGCAAAGGCCTGAACCTCGCGAAGATAATGATCCACACATTCATCACATTTTGTTGCTGCTATTATTATGGGTTTTTTAGCTTTTGAGAGCTGGATATAAAGATTATTCACAAATTTAAGTTGATCATCAAACTTCCTGTTGCATCCTTGGCTTACATCAATGCACAATAAAAACCCATCTATGCTTAATTTCCCTTCAGGCATTTGTTTTTGCTCAAAGTCTTGCTCCAAGCCTAGCTGATCTGTGCAAATGTACATTAGTTTTTCTGCTGACTGCAGTTTGGAGGCAGCTGCACGTTTTATATATGGTTGTAAATTCGTACTCCGATGAGGCAAGAAAGTCTGATCATCAATGAACTCAGTCTGCTCAATTACATGAATTCTGCAATCAATTCCATCCTCACTGCTTTGAGTTACGTCACCCCAGTACAAAAAGTGATCATTGTTAACAACTCTTCCTCCAAAGTCAATTGTGCTAAGCACAGAGGTATGCTCAGGATAATATTCATCTGCTCTTGAACGAACGAATCTATTGCACAAACACGACTTTCCAACTCCACAATTACCTTTATCCTTTTCAGTTCCAGACAGTCCAACAACACTAACAGCATAAGATGGGGGACGTGGCTCTTTATTTTTTGCCATCATAACTTTCCTCTCATCCTTTTGCAGTCATCAAGGTAACTGTACGTGGCTTTCATTCTGGAGAGGTTCCTACAAATTTAAGTTGTATATCCAGGATTCCAGTAATAGCTTTCAGTTGCTCCTTCTTCAGCTTGTCATGGAGAATATCTCAGATATCCAGGATGAGAAGGATCATCTTCCTAACAAAAACAAAGAAAAATAATTAAGACTGGAGGTATTTCTTTCTAATATTCATGAGGAAAAAAAAAAAAAAAAAAGTAAAAAAACTGCTTAAGCTTGCTCATCCTGGAATTGTTTTCCAGGTATATCAAAATTTTAGTACTACTTTAAATAAAATCTTCATTCATTCATGTTAATGTTCTTTATAATTAAAAAATATTTTTAAAAACCCATAAAACCACAAACAGGTTTTAGGCACACTTGAATAAAAATAATGCATCAACTATTTCATAAGTGATCAGCATACTTCTAAAAAGAAAAAAGAAAAATATCCCAAATTACTGTTTTCCTTTATACTTCTGAGTACTAGGTACTAGATAGTACTTTCTAATGAAACGGAAAAATCCTAAACCAAATCAAATATTCACATACACACCTTCTATTCAGACTTATACTTCCACTAAAGAGCAAGCTTACCTGCATAAAAACCACTACTTTTGTGTGCATTTTTAAGGTTTGGTTTTGGGTTTCAGTAAAGATACCTTGAAACTAAGAAGCTGTAAAACCAGAAAGTTCACAAGGTGGCTCAGCCATTACCTATCTGCAGAACTACACAACCTGTATACTAACAGTAAACTGCTTTTAAGAGGTTTCTAACCTGAATTCTAAAAAACAAAACCCACAAACAAATACTGTCATGCAGATAGTAGGCATAGAAAAATAGGACTTACATTTGAGATAATTTTTTTTGTCTCTAGGAAAATAATCAAAATCTTTTAATACCTGGAGACAGAAACTACTACATCTGCATCCAAACTTCCACAGAATTATTACACAGTTCCAGTGGCTTTACTGAAGCTGCCATGAAGTATAACAATTACCACTAACTCTCAGCTACTAATCGAAAGACTTTGCTTACAGACATACTGCAAATGTAAATAAACTCACTGGTTTAGAATCAATTACATTATGAGGAAAACATAAAAAAATTAAATGGCTGAATGCCTGGGCTCAGCAGGTTGTAATTGGTAGAATGAAATCTAGTTGGAGGCCAGTAATATATATATTCCACTGGACAATACTGGGTCCAACACAGTTCAACATCTTCACTAATGACTTGGATGATGGGGCAGAGTATACCCCCCAGCAAGTTTCCTGATTACAAAACTGGGAGAAGAGGCTGATACAGTAGAGACTTGTTCTGCCATTTGTAGAGCACTGAACACTCTGAAGACATGGGCTAACAGGAACCCATGCACTGCAGTACCCTATGTACCAGTATATGCTGGGGGACAACTGTTCAGTAAGCAGATTTACAGAAAAGGACCTGGAGATCCCTGGGCACAGCAAGATGAACACAAGCCAGCAATTTTCACTGATGGCAAACCAGGCTAACAGTACCCTGAGCAGCATCTGACAGAATACTGCCAGCAGATTGAGGGAGGGGAACCTTCCCCTCTACACAGCACTGTTAAGGCCACACCTGATGCACCACGTCCAGTTCTCCAGTACAGAAAGATACAGAGTTACTGGAGAGAATCCAGCAAAAAGCAAGTAAGATTATTAAAGGACTATAGCCTCTCCCATATAGAAAGGCTGGGAGAGCTGGGACTGCAGAAGAGAAGCTCAGGGGGAATCTCATCAATGTGCACAAGTATTTGGAGGAAAGGAGCAAAGAAGGGAGAGACAGACTCTTGCTGGTAGCATTCAGTGACAGGACAAGAGACAACAGGCACAGACTGAAACACAGAAGGTGCTATAGGAACATCAGGAAACACTTTTTTACTGTGAGAGTGACTGATCCCTGCTACAGATTGCCCAGAGAGGTTTCTGAATGCTCCCTCATTGGAAATACTCAAAAGTCACCTGGACAGAATCCTGGGCAGCCTGCTCTAGGCAACTCCAGATGAGCAGGAAAGCTGGACACAATGACCTCCAAAGGCTGTCCAGAAGTACCTGCTACATCATCCTACAATATTGTGAAAAATATTTTGATAAATGTACTTTTCTTAAGTTTCTTGGTAAAAAAAAATTTACTGCTTAACACTATAAAAGAAAATTAGATTAGCATACCAAATATATTTGGGTTTATGTTTGTAGAGTAAAAAATAACATAACCAAAAGCAAGCAAACCTGTAAATAGTCCCAATATGAAGGAAAAAGTATAATATCAGTACTGAAATTTTAGCCTCAGTATCTCAGCTTCATTTGTTATTATTTTGTTATTCTTAACAAGATTATCAAGAGTGGTACTATAGTGCCTTCCTTTGGTGTAAAAATTTATACATAAATGTGTAGGATCTGTCACCCCAACAGCTCTCAAAATCTGCTTTAATAGTTGTATAAGTACTTTGAAACTGCTAAAATGTCTGAGTTTGAAGACATGCAAGAGTAAAAGAAGTATTTGTACCAATAAGAGTTGCAATAAAAAAAAAATATAGATGTATGGAATATCTGATATAGAATCAATGCCTGGCCCACAGACCTTTCTAACTAACTAAAACCTAAAAACAAAAAACCTAACATTCTGATCAGAAGCACAGTACATATGTAACAATATTTGTAATGAAATCCAATTCAAATATAAAATAAAAAGCACATATGTAAAAAGAGCTTTCAGTTACAGAAATCAGTCATTGAATTTCATAGAATGGCCAGGGCTGGAAGGGCCCTCCGAAGGTCATCTAGTGCAGCCCCCTTGCAGTGAACAGGGACACCCTCAACCCTCAGGCAGCTCAGAGCCTTGGCCAACCTCACCCTGAATATCTCCAGGGATGGGGCCTCAACCACCTCCCTAGCTAGCCTATTCCAGGTAAAGAACTTCCTGATATGTAGTCTAAATCTATTCTTCTCCAATTTAAAACCATTGCCCCTTGTCCTTTCACTACAGGTCTTTGTAAACAGGCCCTCTCCAGTCTTTTTATAAGCTCCCTTCAGGTACTGAAAGGTCACTAGTAGGTCTACCTGGAGCCTTCTCCTGGCTGAACAACCCCAGCTCCTTCAGCCTGTCCTCCTAGACCCTCCTAGGGTGTTTCAGCCCTCTGATCATCTCTGTGGCCTCCTCTGGACCTGCTCCATCAGGTCCATGTCTTTCCTGTGTTGAGGGCTCCAGAACTGGATGCAATACTCCAGGTGAGGTCTCACCAGAGCAGAGCAGAGGGGCAGAATCACCTCTCTCCATCTGCTGGCCACACTTCTTATGCAGCCCAGGATGCAGTTGGCCTTCCTGGCTGCAAGTGCACACTGCTGGCTCATGTCCAGCTTCTCATCCACCAACATCCCCAAGCCCTTTTCTGCAGAGCTGCTTTCCAGCACCTCATTTCCCAGCCTCTATTGATAGTGAGGGGTGTTCCAACCCAGGTGCAGGACTCTGCACTTAGTCTTGTTGACCCTCATGAGGTTCACCTGGGCCCACCTCTCCAGCCTATCCAGGTCCCTCTGGATGACATCCTGTCCCTCCAGCCTTTCAACAGCACCACTCAGCTTGGTGTCATCTGTGAACTTGCTGATGGTGCTCTCGATCCCATTGTCAATATAATTAATGAAGATATTAAACAGTACAGGTCCCAGTACAGACCCCTGAGGGACACCACTTGTCACTGTTCTCCAACTGGACACTGAGGCATTGACCACCACCCTCTGGATGAGACCATCCAGCCAATTCCTTATCCACTGAACAGTCCACCCATCCAATCCCTATCTATCCAAGTTGGTGAGTAGGATGTTGTGGGGGACCATGTCAAAAGCCTTGCAGAAGTCCAGATAGATCACAGCTACAGGTCACCCTTTGTCCATGGATGTAGTCACCTTATCATAGAAAGTCACTAGATTTAGTCAGGCAAGACTTGCTCTTGTTGAAGCCATGGTGGCTGTCCTTCATTACCCCACTGCCTTCTATTTGCCCTGTTAGACATGCTAGGAAAAATCTGCTCCATGATGTTCCCAGGCACAGAGGTGAGGCTGACAGAGCGATAGTTTTCAGGGTCCTCCTTTCTACCCTTTTTAACAATGGGTGTAACATGTCCCTTCTTCCAGTCCCCAGGGACTTCCCCTGACTGCCAAGACTTTTCAAATATTATGGCAAGTGGCTTGGCGACTACATCAGCCAATTCTTTCAGGACTCTGGGATGAATCTCATCAGGTCCCATGGACTTATGTATGTTCAGGTTCCTCGGGTGGTCACGAACATATGGTGGTGGGGACTTTGATGTGGTATTCACATACAGTGGGGGGGACTTCACCACCCTGGTCCACACCTTGCAGTTTAACTTGGGAGGTGTTGGGAGAGAGGCTGTCAGTGAAGAATGAAGAAAAAAAAATGTTGAGAACCTCAGCCTTCTCCTTGTCCATTACTAGCCCACAATTTTTACTCTTCAGCAGGGGGGATAAGTTTTCTTTGATATTTTTTCATTGACATACCTGTAGAATCCCTTCTTGTAAATCTTTACATCCCTTGCCAAGTCAGCTCCAAGTCAAGGAAGGTATATTTTTTTGTAACAGGACATTAATTGCATTACAAAATTAACCTCGGTCCAATTTTTATACTTGAGAGTTTTTATATTTCAAGAACTGAAACTTTTATGCTGTGTTTTAGGAATTATTTTCCTTCTCTTATTTAAATCAGTTTACTCGAAGAAAGATAATCTGTATTTTAAAATTAGCTTTCTACTATTTCCACTGTGTTTTTTAAACTCTTAAAAGAGAGAATTTAAAGCTAACAGAAAATGGCTCTGGGAATAAAAATACTTAGCAGAAATAAATCCTTCACAAGGAGTGTTTATATTACTACAAATAAACCCAGTGTTTTCTTTCTAAAGCAGAGCTTATCATAGCAGCATCATTCAGACTATTAGAATGAGAAGTTTAGTCAGCACTTTCACTATGAAATGTTTTCTGTTACCACAGCACAATACAGATCTGACGTGAACTGAACTAGAACACAAAAATCTTCATCCATGGGATTATTTCAGTTAATCAGGAAGAAGCTGTCAATTTGCTACTAGTTTACAAGAAACAATCAATACTTTCAGATACTCTTATGTTTTCAAGTTGCAAAGGTTCTTCCTCCTCCAGCAATAAATATTTTGCCAAATCAATACATTTTTAAGTAAGTAAAATACAAAGAGTAGGGTGAAATGGGACACTGATGAAGGGAAAACAAACAGCATTTCACAAAATTTCTGATATGGAAGAGATTTTCACCACAATGGGAGATTAATCACTCGAGATAGTTAAAACCAGTATGGTTTTCTTTTCATTTTATACAATTTCTACTCTGCACTGATTACAAGAAGAAATATAAAAAAAAAAAAATAAAATAAAATCACAGGATCAAATATATGTTAATTTAGTAATAAATCTGACATGATAATGCCTTCAAATTTAATATAAAATCATTCTTAAAATACTCCACAAACAAGTATTTTTTCTTTTCTGCATACAACTAATTTAAAGGTATAGTTTCATAGTTTAAAAATATATACACTGAAAAATCATGGTAAATTAGTTCAATTATCTTACTTCAATCTGCCTAATTCTGTTATAACAAATCCAAATAATTCCTCTCCCCTCTTTTATATTTGTTGCACAGCCAAAGGAGGGGTTCCTCGATCCTCCAATTTATTTCAGTCTTCCAACTGAAAATAATGGAACATTTATATGTGCAAATATAAAATACTGAAGAAATACAGAACATAAAGTGTATGACATCACTGCAGGAAGAATCTCTGATGTTCTACTGTCATACCTTGGTCTCTACAGGCTTTTAGATTATTAGATGTAGTTATGAAGAAAATAAGGTGTCTCATCTTGTACTTACTCATCCAGCTCCCCCCTTAAACACAAGATTATGAGACCTTTAGGTCTTCAAACTTACCCTTAAGAAAACAAGGTGCAAAGCAAGATGATTATCCTGCTGTGATCTTCCTGCAGTAATGTCACACATTTAAACAGTGTCCTTCAGTAAGTCTTTCCCTGAGGGATCTGAAAGCAAACACAATAAATTCATTTATCGTTTCAAAATTATGAAAGCAGAAGCAGCTTTTCCTTCTCAAAGAAGGTTCAACACTTAACCAATACATGAGGATTGTTTTCCTCATTTTAATCTATAAACAAAAGTCAAACAGTTATTCCTCTATAACTTAAGAGGGTTTAAATCCTATGAGCACAGCTATCAATACTTGGGGCAGAGAAAACACAATTCTTCTTAAGTAACTTGTCTAAGTTCAACTTGGTATTTTAACAATATCTATGTTGCAGAAGTCTCATCTGAAAATAATAGTTTTTCAGATAACGTACAACATGTGAAATATAAAAATCACTAATTACTTGTAGAAGAATTTGAAATTCTAAACTATCTAGAACATAGTTTATTAACATAAAGTCAGTTATTCATTAAGTACAAAATATGTAAAATGAATATATGTCTAAATACATGTATATTCATTATTACTAGAAAAAACACAGTCTACCTCAAAACTCTTTTACCTGTAGAACAGCGATTCTTAGTTAAAAGGCCTCATAAACTGACAAATCAGAAACTGAAAGCATAATTATATTTGAAGATAGTGGATTCTCAATAAGAAACAAGTTATTAGTTTAACCTTGGTAAATGTTGATTTTACTGCAGAGATGCTGTTACAAAGTAAGCAAAAAATGAACTCTTCTTCAAAGAACTTCTTCAGTCTGCATACACACACAAAAAAAACCCAACACAAAATAAAACCAAAAAACAAACCCCATAAACCAAAACAAACCCAGCAAACACCCAAAAACCACACACTTTGAAAGCCAGGCCAGTGATGCATATATTGTGATTCAGAAAGGGAAAGTGCACTTGCACTGGATCCACTTAAGGCACTGGACCCCAATATAAGCCACTTAACTATGGAAGGGGGTCATTTTTAAGCTAGATGCAGCACCATGCTGTATATGTGCTAAACTTGACATAGTAGGGATGGCAGAGCTTTCCCTTGTTTTGTCACTTAAAAGTATAACATTAGGATATAAAAAAATATACTGGCAATAATACATGTGGGAATAATATAGCTACTTGAAAAAGTCAAAGCTTTAGTAAAGTTTCCTTTAGACAGAAAAGTTTCAGCAACAGTGTTAGTCAACATATCAATACCACAGGAATACTGCAGTTCTCAACTTGTGTTACCAACCAGCACCAAAAGCATTAGGCAGCAGGCTACTGGCCTAGCTGCAAAGAGAAGACAGGAGGTAAATCACATTCCCTGCCTTTACCTCCCAGCAGTGACACTCCTCTGTGTCTACACCTGGTGAGCAGAGCAGACTGCTGCACAGTCATAGAACAGTCTGGGTTGGAAGGGCCCTTACCTTAAAGATACCTAGTTCCAGCCCCTCAGTATGAGGAACCTGACTGCAGGGCTCAGAAAAGGAGGATGTGGAAGAGCAGAGCAGTGTTTCTGCCTGCAAGAATGTGTATGGGGCTTGGGGATACCAGCCATTCTGCAAACCACACCTACACAAAGGAGAGCTCAAAGACAGGCCCCCACAAGATCAGACAGAAGCACAGGCCAGAGAAATTCTTCTTTTTCAAATACCATCTGCCAAAGTCTTCTGAACTGAATTCTAAACATTAACACAGAATACCATATTATTAACTATTTTAGTATTTATTAGCTGCTAATCACCTCTCATTATTTAGTAATTGTGGCCTGCACAGAATGTAGATAGCAAAATAAAAATCACAATCATAGCAAAGAAAATCACAGATCAATACTCTGGGTATTTCTGAATACATTCTGAAACTGCTTTCTGAACCTAAAAATGCTTACCATTTGCAGGCCTATTCTGCTTTGCTATGTATAGGAGTAGAGCAGCAGAAAGTTACTGTGACCTCTACAGCAGACCACAAAGTAAATTCAAACACATTAGATATGACTGAAATGGTTGGTAGGATGACTTTTCAACCCACAGCACTTTGAAATATCAAAAACCATGTTTCCAAGGAAATCATTTCTCTGGGTTCAGGTTACTGCTAATAGTAAGTTTTCATAGAGAGTCATCCTTCACACTTGGAGAATCAAAGCTTGGCATTGGAAAATACTTAGTATGATATCCAATTTCCAAGACCTATCAGCACACCAGTAATTACAGCTCTACATACCAGAATAACAATTGAGTCATTTTCACTTCAAGAACTGGTAAAAAAAAAAAAATCTGATGTTGATGTAGCTTATGGTAATGTTGTTACTTCTCACTTAATATTTATGAAGAGGCATCTTTTTCACTTAAATATAAGAAATCTTAACATAAAACTACTTTTTAGAAGTTAGACCAAGTACAGAGTATAATAATATCATCAAGAATTGTCAAAGTCTGTTGAGGTCCTAGCCACTTAATGTGTTCTGTTCTCATTACTAACGTGCCAATATTCCTGCCTTCACAAGTGCTGGCAATCTTAATTAACTGTACTTGAAATCTTATAAATAGGGGTGAATACGATGCTCCTTGGTAAAATTCTGCAAGTACCAGCAACACTAGGAACAAGATTCAGATTGCTTATCAGGAAATAAACTCAATCAAGCACTAACAGGACTGTAAAGGACAATGCCTTGAAATGCTAAAAATGAATATTTAAGTAGTACAGTGATTAGTCATGCTAGATAAACAAAGGATGAGAATGGATCACCTCAACAATGTTCAGTTGAGATTCAGTTAGTATGAAGGCCAACAGCCATCCCTAAAGGAGTTACACAGCCTAGGTAATTCCTTGCATACAAAAGCAATCAATTTATTAATAGAGAGAAAAACTGACAACCCAACTTCATATTCCATGCAAAACTGTGTTTAAAAACAGAAGTTTAAAGCTTAGGCCTTTCTAAGTTTACTACATTTATCCTATTAATAACAATACTCTAAAGACCACCAGTGTATTACTCAAAATTAAATAAAGGCCTAAACTTTATTTCAGAATTCAAAATAAAACATCATTCTTTAGCTGGAATCTATCATTCCAGGCGAGACCTATTATCATTGTTGCTGTACACAAAAAAAACACCAAACAAACAAACACCAATATAAAAATACCACACACACACACACACAAAAAAACTAACAAAACACCACAACAACCCAAACACTAGACCCAAAACAAAGCAACCTATACAAATTAGATCAAGGTACAATAAACAGGTAAACAGGAAAAGTTTAAACTGTCAGCATTGCACTAGTCTGAGCTTAGGCCTCTCTAGTTACTCATCTACCAACTACCAACTATCTGAGAGCATTCAATATAGGTCCAAAGCCTGTATTTTAACAACAAAGGAAATAGTACAAGCTTACCAGAAAAAAAAAACAAAGTCTTAACTCTTTTGGCACAGGAGAAGCTCCTGCACAGTGCTCAAAAAGTTGGCTTGGTCCAAGACTACCTGATCCGACTTATTTACAAAGTCAATCCGGAAGAACACAAAAGAACTAATGGAAAATTTTACAAAGGAGATTCAAGGAAAAAAAATATAATGATAAAACCAGAAGAAATTTAAAAAAGAAAAAAAAAAGAAAAAAAAAAAAGCAGATGATGAAGGAAGTATCAGGGTATAAATAGAAAAAGGGCTAAAATGCATTTTCTGCAAAGAGAATAATTAGCAACCCGGCAGCATCCACAACAAATTTCACTGATCCACAAAGCTGGATCATTTAATGTTGTTTTTCTTCACGATGAACTGCAGTATAGAAACCAGGACCTGACAGTAAGTTCTGAGACTTAATTCATATGGTAGTTCCTTGTTTGACCTTGTACAAGCCATCTGTGTAATTTCTACCTGTGTAAAATGATAATACTGGTTATCCACTCATTTTTTAAATTATGTGCATGTGCAAAGCCATATGTAAGCAGCAAATAACATTCTACATAACAATTACCCAACTTAAATTAATGCTGTGATGCAACATACACATTTCCAAAATTGTGCATGAGGGTGTTGTTTTAATTTTTAAATGCAAGCATTCTTCTGTTATGCTTGTATGCCAGCTGAGGCTGATTTGTAAAAATGCATGGGAATTTTAACTCAGAAGCAAAGAAATAACTCTAATTTACCATAGGGTGGTAAATCAGTACTAGCCCCTAATTAAACCTCCTTCTAATAGGTGTTAGTGACTAGAAAAAGCACAGTTATTACTCAAATTCAAAATAACCTTCCTACAATTCTTTCATATTTTCCCGTAAGTAATTTTGAACTTTTTCTTTTAACAGGTCAATAAATCCATAATCACAAGGATGTAGAGAGAGGATTCAACCAATTACCTGTAAGACTCTTAAAAGTACTTTCTAACAATGATGAAAAAGACCCCCAAGAATACTCCAGCTCACACTGACGTTTAGGCGACAAATACTGGCCGGGGGGGTGGGGCGGGTGGTGGCGAACAAAACCAACCACACGAGATTTCTGTGGTCCCACTACAACAGACAGAGGAAGAAGACAAACCCTGCTGCTCCCAATACGGAATTCCCAGCGTTACTGGGACTACCCCTAACTGAACCTTTGCTTGTAGCTCGGAGCACGGCGCAGCACTGGCACAGGGTGAAGCACAGGGTGAAGCGCCGCGTTCGCGACTCCCGCTCCCCGTCCGCACGGGCAGCGCCGCGGTTCGGCCGCACCGGGCGGGACCGGGCCCCGGACCGGGCCGGGCGCGCTGCCGACGCCCCCTAGCGGCAACGCGGCGCACAGCGGCTCACGCCGGCCCCCGGCGCGCTCCTCCCGAGAGAACAACGCCAGCCCCGCCACGGGCGTTCCTCGGCAAGGGCGCACCGCGGGCTTCGCTCCCGTAGCTACGTCACGCCCGTAAACGTGACCGGGTTCCGTTCGCTCGCCGGCATCAAGCGCACCAGCAGAGCCCGGTGCCCGGCGTTCGGCTTCACAAACTTCCAGTTAAGGTGGGAGGGTTGCACCCTGCTGGATGCACCGTGCCCGTCACCTTGAGAACACGCCACGCTCTCGGCTGCTAAACGGAGTGATGCGGAGCGTTTTGAAGTTTTATGCAAAATATTCCCGAAGATGCCAGTGCATGGGAGTGCTCCTCTGTGAGGGAAGCACTTTTGGAAGTCTTACGACACCCTCTTAATATCTTTACTAAAGAGAACGGAATTATTTTTGCACCATCTACTTAACCAGTCCCAAAGGGGAAACTTCCATAGAACAATCCATTACCGTGATCGGTGCTTTTTCTATCTTACAAAGTTTGCACACGGAAAAACACCTACGGCTTTAGGAAAGCCCATTTTATCTTCAACCTCAAAAACGTGTGCAGAATTTGATTCTGTTAGAGATAAATATAGCATCTTAAAAGAATTTAGCCTGACCCTGAAGTATTTAATTGGATTACATTACACATGCAACATCTCAGCTAAAATAAAGCCCAATACAAGGGAGTGGTAGGCATTTAGTTACAATTATTTCCATTTTTGCAACTCTGGCAGCTGCTTTATATAGGGATAGTGGGAAAAAAAACGACGACTTTTAAGCTCAGTATGTTGCAAGCTTAAACACAACTTTTTACTAAAGCTAGTGATAAGGTAACATCCTTATAGTCTGCTGATACTTTTAAGTACTATAGCCTCTTTTAAAAGCCTGCCATATTTACATCATACTTCTAAGCTGCAGTAGCTGAGAGCTTCAGTAGAGCACTATAAATAACATTTCAAGAATTCTAGTACTTCTTCATAATTTTCAAAGAAGCACAAAGGAAAAAAAAATCTCATAAAAATGAATATTTGGAATGCATTCATTTTAGATACGTACTATAAAAGGTTTTTTGAGCTAGCACTTAAGTCTGGTCACTGATGAACAGCTGTCATATTGAACCTTAGGAAGGTAAGACAGCATGACAGTAAAAAACCCTATCTATTATTGATAAATCTCTGAAATAAGTATAAAAGTATCAATGCTGTAACTGACTTCAATGCACAGGTTTAAAATGGACATCCAACTGACCAGTAAATCCAGTTTTCTCTTTACTGTTTTACTCTGCGGTGTAGAGTTTTTAAATTTCTGCCAAGGATCTTTAATGAGAAGGGGGAAAAAAAAATAATCCTCCAGTTATCTGCATGACACTAAACTAAAGAATACACACATACCCCCACAGGCCTATTTTGGTCTAGATTAAAACGCTTCCCTCCTACTTATTAAGGAAATATTCCACGCTGGTATCAAAACCAATACAGGAGAGGGCAAAAGCAGGGTACAGAGGAAGGGTGGGGTGGATTCTGAGGGGAAGGTGACAAGTATGTCTCCCTTTTGTAAGCAAATGGTCCGTCTTCTCTTTTTAATTAAAACAGTGTTCTACACTCCTTACGTCCTCTATTTGCAACACTGTTGTATCTGTATCTCTGGTGCTTTCCTTGGGTGGAGAGAGTCTAAAGGTTAGGCTGGCTGAACGGATTCAAAATGCTTGAGAGCTGCAACACTGCAACTGGCTACCCTGTTTCAAAGCCTTAAAATCCACCTGGTGGAAAACCAGAAATACACACGCATCATTAGGAGAGTGAAGTTTTCTGAAATCTATTATCCAGCGGTATCTGAAGGTTAAAGGAAGGAGGAAAGGAATTGAGAACTGTTCAAATTTAGCAGAGAAGGAAAAGAACGTAAGATGAGAACGAGTGGAAGGGGCGATGAGGAGGAAAAGAAGTACAGAGAAAGGAGAACAGAAAAGGGGAGGAGGAAAAGCAGTGGGAATAGAAAAAGGGAGGAAGCTGAAGGAGTAGGGGAAAGAAGGGATTGAGGAAGGAAGAAGAGAGGAGCAGGGAAGCTCCCCTTCCTGCCTGCCGCCCTCCCTGGAGAGCCGTGACCAGCTGGCAGCCTCGTACAGCAGGCTCAGACCCTCCCATTGCTCAGGCCTTCATCACCTGCCTGGGACCAAGCGCTCCGCTCCCTGCCCTTCCTGCCTCCCCTCCCCGGCGCGGAGGTGCCGAGGGGGCCGAGCGGGGGAGGGGTGGGGGGAGGCCGGGTCCCCTCTCCCCGCGCCAGCCCCAGCCCTTTGAACTGGTTACAGCCAGCGGCCGCCGCACCGGCTCGCCGGACTGCGGCCGCATCCTCCTCCCCTTCAGCCCGCCGGGCCGGCCGCCCCGCTCCGGGCCGGGCCAGGTCCCGCGGGACCGGATTCCTCCCCTCACCTCGCGCCGTCGGGATCCGGCTCCTCGGCGGCGGCGGCAGCGGCAGCATTCCCGGGACGCACTCTCCACGCCGGCGCCCCCGGCGGCTTTTCCTTCCCCGCGGGGCTCTCTCGGCTCTCCGGCCCGCAGCTCCCGAGCGCTCCCGGCCGCCGCAGCCCCGTCGCACCTCTCCGTTCCCTCCCCGACGCTCTCGGCTCAGTAATGGCGGCCGCCGAGCCTCCCCGGCTCTCGCTTGGCTGACGGAGTCTCTCTCTCCCCCTAACTTTACCTCAGCAGCTTCCCTCCCCTCCCCCCTCCCGCCGCCGCGGCTCAGCGCGCGCCCGCCCGGCCAGCTGCGCGTGCGCGGGGGAGCGCCTCTTCCTGCTGCCGCTGGATTCCCTGGGAAGCCTGGGAGAGGGCGCGCGGCCGGCCGCCAGCTGCGCGCGCACGCGCGCCTCGCCTCGCCGCTCCGCCTCCCCTCCCCTCCCCTCCCTTCGCCGGCCCGCGCGGGAGCGCGCGCCCGGAGCCGCGCTCACGCGCCCGGCGGCCGCGCGGGTAGCGCGAGGAGCCGGGAGAGGTCGGGCCGCGGGTTCTAGTCCCGGCTCGGACGGCGGGGCGGGCCCGCGCGCCTCGCCGCTGACGGCGCGAGAGCGGCCCCGACGTGGCCCCCGACGCCACGCGGCGCGGCGGCGGCGACCGCTCTCGTTCCCGCAGGGGGCACGGAGGCGGCGGGAGCGCAGCCAGGACTGCGCTGCGCACTCAGCCGGCAGCCCGGCCGCCGAGGGAGCAAAATGGCCGTTGGCCGGGGTGGGAGGAAAGGGGCCCGAATGCTGCCGCGGTGGCCAGCCCCGTGGGCCCGCTGCTCGCCCTCTGGCCTGCCCCGTCGCTCTTCACGACGTCGTCCAGGTCTAGGCAGCGTAACGCGGCGCTTTCTTCAGATTTAACCAACAAAAAACGAGGAGCGGGGTCAGAGCCCGCTCTAAGGCTCATGGACGCAACAACCATCTGCAAGGGAGGTGTAGGACGTGGCGACGGGAGTGATTCCGGCCTCCTGAACAGCTCTGGAGTCAGATTAAGCCAGCAGATGTAATGCACACTTCTCGGCCTTATCCCCGGGGCCACCATGGCACAGGTGCTAGCAGGAGATTAAATCCCTCTCCCATTCCTGGAGGCCTCCTGGGTTGTACACTGAAGCACTGGCGCGATGGCTGTGGCACGAAGCGGACGATACAGGGCCCTGGGCTGGGTTTTCACGGGCAGGGTTGTGTGAGGTGTGCGGGACATGGCAGAAGAGTGGGTGCCAGTCTGCCCTGCCCGCTGCAGGGGACAGTGCCACACAGCAGGCGTTGTGCACACACACCTCATTCCCGCCTGCCCAAAAGTGCGTGTTTTGGTCATCCTTTATCACTAAAGATCATTTTTATCTATACGTACAAAGGATCAAATTGATATTTTGCTAGCAACCTTATTCCTGGCACAGTTGGAGTGTTGTTTTATGTCTAACTGTAGTAATTAATAACAAGCCCGTTTGTTCTCCGCAATTTTACATGTTGCATGGGCATTTTAACATTTTATGACTGAAAATTAGAACATGAAATGGTTTAAAAATTCAGATCCTTTCTAGATACACGTTGCCTGTAAACTTGAATTTATGAGAAAATCCTAACTAGCTAGAACTTTTTGTGTTAAATGTGAGTAAAGTTTGTATGGACTGCTGTGTTACAGAAGAGTATTTCTAGAAATAGGTAGGTCGACACTAAAGAGATGCAACATTATTAGACACTAATCACAGAACCTATTCATTTATTGTCACGTCCTAGGTCTAAAAATAAAGACAAGCTAAACAACCCTGAAACCAGAAATTAATTTTAATTTGAATTGCCTGATTTTGAATTTATTGTAATTTTTTTGTTGTAGTCCCATTCAAAATACATACCTTGGGGAAAATAAAGCCCCTTTTCACATTACCAGAAATCAAAATCTTATATTCATACAAGAAAAATCTTTTGAGATTTCTTAGCTTAATAAAACAGAAATTTAAAGGTGCATGATCTGTATCCTTCTGAAACTCTGCATAGGTATTATCTTAAGCAGCTCATATTAATGAATTTTCATAGAGTTCCATCATGTAGAAGACCTCTCGCGTAGGAATTGATGGCATCACTTTGATCCTGATCTGAGTAAAAAAAAAAAATAAAGCTCAGCAAAGCAAGTAGGGTGACAGAGGTATAGATTTTAAAAATAAATAAATAATGAAGCAGAACATGATCTTTGAAATGTCTGGGATCCTTTCCCAATAAACTCAAACCTGAAGCACACAAGGACAGTAAGGAATACTTGTTTGCAACACTGTTAGTTACAGGGAGGGCAGAGGTGCTTTCTTCACAAGGATCACAGAATGTTAGGGGTTGGAAGGGACCTAGAAGATCATCTAGTCCAACCCCCCTACCAGACAAGGGTCACCTAAACTAGGTGATCTAGGATCCACAGCAAATGGACAAAAGACAACAGGTGTGAGTAGCCTCCTATGATGTTAGTCCCCAGTAGACACACCATAGACTCTTAAAGCAGTCTCTCGTGAAAGAAAGGAGTAGGTTTCCAGGCCAAATTAGATCAGCTAATTCTTCCCATGGCCCTAAACATAAAAAATACATACATATATATATAATAATATAATAGAGGAAGACTGTAAAGTCAGAAAATTATTTTCATGCAGATTTCCTCACTTCAAATCACTACCATTTGAGGAAACTGTTGTGTAGACATTTGTTTGCTGCCTTCCAGGAACCATGCACATTTCTGGCAGGCTTCAGTAGGCAGCTTGCTATGATGCTGTAGAGCTGACTATAGCCTTTGATTTTGGATAAATCTACAAGAAGTCAAGAACTGTGGCCAGTGGACCACTGCTATGAGCTGCTTTATAACACAATGCTTTTTCTAGACTATGGAGTTTATAAGCTTTGCAGTTTAATGTTAACTATTGGGTAGAAATATGCACATAGCCCACTCCAGATGCACATTAAGACAACGTGAGAAGTTTATGAAGTAATAAGAAAATGAGAAAAACTTGATCAAAGTTTTTTTTAAATATTAATTTTTATTAACATAATTCAGAAATTTGTGAAACTTTGTCAGAGGAAATACCTCAAACAATCTTTTCCATGACTGAGAAGAATAGAAGGTAGCATTATAGCTTAGAGATGGCATATAAATAAAGTATAATAATAAAATCCAATGAATAATTTAGCTAGGTTAGTGCTTTGTTAATTATACAGAAAGACATTTCAAATGAATGTTTTGGTAAACCTTGAGAAACTCAGCAGAAAGTCATTAATGATGCGCAACATTTGTTATTTATAATGACTGCTGTTATTTGAGCCTCTCTCTGGAGCAGCTTTCCCCTTAGAAATATCCTCATACTTCAAGGGCTGATTCTAAACACAAATAAAGCAAAATCCTTCTAGGTATATGGAAGCCTATGCAAAAAAAAAAAAAAAAAGGAAAGAACAGATAGTTTTCTTGTCTTTATTTTTGGACAGCAGGGCCCTATGAACAGAAAACAGCAACAGTGTCAGCAATCCACCATTTCCCAGCCTCCTTCTGTCTGTTGATGAAGCACGGCCAAAGGAGAGAGAAGAGTTTATATTGCACTTCCCCATGCTCTAGAACTGGGGGATTTCCAACAAGAAAGCAGCAATGCACACACTTCTCATGGCTGCAGCATTTTCTTAATCGTCTTCGCCCTTCCATCCTTGCTTTCTTTAAAAGCCTTGGACGTGCAAAGCAAGCAGCACCTTCCCAAGTACTGAACCAAAAGTCAGCGTGCCACTGTTGGTTGTAGAAGATGAAATCTGCAGGTATTATTCCACCACAAGCTGCTTTTCAGACCTCTTCCCCAGCATCCCTCATTAAGCAGCAGAACTGCCAGCTCTGTCTCACTTCAAGGAGAAGGCAGCGTTTTGCATAAGGTTTAAGAATCAATGTTACAACAAACACTTTCTCTGGGAGAAAAAGCTTCACACACTTTGCAAGTGCTCTACTATTTACGCTGATGTTAATTCCCTGTGCCACGTGGAAAAACATTTGTTTAAAGGAAGAGAGGGCAGGATAGAAGGATAAATTCTTACACTGTCTTCTCACAGTTTTAAGGAAAATCAGTTTGGTTTTTAATTTAGATAAATACATTCTCTTACTGAGACCCACATCACTGCACCGTTCAGTGGTGTTCAGGGGAAACCTCACCAGCATTTCTAGTCTCCTGATCATCAGTACACCTGACAAAAATAGCAGGTAGAATACTCCCCTTTATTTACCTTTCTCCTTACCTCCACCTTTGTTGAGGGGTTTGGATTTTGGAGTTGTGGGGATTTTTTTAAACAAATCTTGTATTAATTTTTAAATTCAATACTACACTGAGCACCATTTTCAATTATTTTGAATGACCTAAAAGGTCAATTGATCTTCAAAAGGAGTGACAGGAGCATGAACAGTTATTGTACTGTACCCGGCTTATGCAAAAACCAAGCTTTTTTTTTCCTTGCACTACTCTTTCCCTTAAGGATTCTTCACATAAATACAAAAAGTTATTAATAATCAATTAGCCATAAGTAAATGGGTTTCTGGAAGTCAATTATTTTGGAAATAAATTATGGAAGATTTTATTCCCTTAAATTTTTATTGACTTTCTGAGTGGCAGAATGCTATTTTATCTATTGAAAACTGAAATGTAAATAAATACTTGAATATAGCTATGCACTGCTTTCTACAAGTTGGCTATATGCAACATTGTTCCCTAAAAATTCTGTTTATGTCAATAATATTATTATGTATTCTCACAAAATTATGTGCTTTTTCTCATTCCATGGCTTTTCACTGTGGTTTCATTCAATTTGAGTGACAGAACACATCTGTAAAGAATTCAGGTAGCATCCAAAGGCTTTTGTTGTTTTTCTCCTCACAAAATCTATTCATTTAGATGATGTTGCTTAGTAGTGAGCAGCGCGTAGGCAAACCAGAAAGAGAACTCAGCATGGTCAGTATCTCTACTACTAACAGTAGTTAACAGGGTTTTTTTTGTTTTCTTCTTATAACTGCCTACACATCACATTCTTGTCATGCTAATCCCTCCTATGGATCAGCACGGTGCTACATGACCATATTTCAGTGTGCTATTGGGAAAATACTTCATAGGGGTAAATAAAAGCAGTTTTGAAACAGACCATGTTGTACAAGATAATTCTTTCTCCCCATCCCCCTGTAGTCTTAAATATATCACAAAATTATGCTCATGAAAGAGCAGTAAACTGAAGTCTGACAGACAAAAGAAGTTGTCTCATGGTTTAAGTTGGATCAAAACATCCATATCCCACTGCAATACAGCTACCATATACACATAATCAGCTTTTGGTGCCATGACTCAGTGTCTTGTAAGCCTTGCTACCTTCCACTCTGCTAATATGGAGCCCTTAACTCCTAGAGACTGGAAAATCCCAGAATAGTGCAGGAAGATCCAACAGAGTGTGGGAGAGACAGTGTGCAAGGACATGGAATCCAGTTCTTCCAATAAAATATAACTAGAAAAGAAAATTAGCCAGACACTTTTCATGTTTTAGATTAGAAAAAGAAAAAATGAATCCCAGCCCTTTCAGGCTAAGTTTAGCACTTCTATATATTCAGCAATGAAACCTAAACACTGGAGAGAGAGAGCTATTGCCTAGCTCACATAGAGAAGGAAATAGCCAATTGTTTCAGTTTAGTATTTTACTTATTATGAGCCAGTTTTAACTCCTGCTGAAAATCCCCACTGCTCTAGCCCAGTCTCACAGGAGCCTTGGCTTCAGCAGGGAGCCAGGCCACCCACAGCACCCTGCACCCTTTGCTGGAGGTGTGCACAGGTGCACCCACAGCATCCTCTGGCCCACAGAGGCTGCTACTGTAACCCACGCAGGTTTGGACACCGGTTCCTACGACTTACCGATGATACCTCGGTTCAGCACAGGCATCAGTCTGAGGAAGGAAGAGAAGGACAGATTTTTATGAAACCTCTTCTGTTGCTTGCTTGCTTGTTGAAATCAGTGAGTGAAGCACCGGGAGCTGCTGAGAAGAGATTACACTTATCACAGGTGAACAAGAAGAGGGCTGCGAGAACAAGATACCAGAAAAAGACTCCTGGGGACAAGGTCATAAAGGAAGCTTGATTTTGCTATCATCACATCTCCCTCTGTGCTTTCAGACAACTCAGACTTTACTGTTTAGAGACACATTGGTTGTAGGAGTAAGGAGAGAAAAGAGTAAAAAGATTCCCTTGATTGCTCTCTGCTAAGTAATTAGTATCGATATGTTTTTTTCTTTCAGATGCCTCAGGGATAATAGAGCTCTAGGAAATGGGTGGATTTCAGTTGCCTGTTTGTTTTACAGCTATAATTGAGTATTTCTTTTTCTAAAAAGGGTAAAAAAAAAAAAAAAGGTGCTAAATGTGCCTCAAGAGAGGTGATGGAAAATATTATGACACTAGTCAAGATGATTGCAAACACGGTAAGGCTGAAATGTGTTCAGCTGACCTAACTAAGCATGCATTATACATCACTTCATTTGACTACAATATTACTGGTCGAATTCCAAACATAGCAAGGTGATTTCAATAAGAAAGTTGTTGTAGTATCAGGTATTAACAGTTTAGATGTTACAAGAAAAATATGCTAAAATATTAAGTTTCTAGTAAAAGAGTACTATGCATAGTGTTTCAAAGCTGTCTTCCTTAAAGGGCAAGCACCTTTCCCTCTCTAATAAAAAGTTATCAGAAATTGCACTCCTTTTAATATCACAAGAGCAACAGTTTTCCTTCAAATCACAAACAGCTGAGGAGATTTAAAGGCAGCAAATTCTATGGGAAGAAGAGGGGACATTAATTTTACCAAGAAATTACAATTAGAAAGTTAATACACCATTGCTTATATTGACATCTATTATTGAAACTATCCTTTCTAATGGTATTTTACTTATTTAGAAATAGTCCTCAATAGCAAGTCATAATAGAGATGAAGAAATGTTCACCAACTGCCAAGAGGTTGATTGTAGGCTTCAATACTTTCAAGTAAAATTACAATTAAAGGGCTATGCTTCACTGTCTCCTCCCTCCCCAGACGTAAAGGGAGAGCTAGGAAAGAAGTCTTCTAGAAACGATTGCTGGATCTTGCCTTAAAGGTTGGAGAGGGACTAGACTTTTGTATATTTATCAGAATCCTGGGCAAAGGCAAACAAATACAGCTACAGAATACCTTCTCTGGAAATCTATTGTTTGTGCATGTTCTTGTTTTTCACCAAAAGTATACATGGGTCTTTTTTTTTTTTCCTTTTTTCTTTTTTTTTCTCTTTTGTTTTTCTTTTTTTTTTTCCTTTTTTCTTTTTTTTTTTTTTTTTCCATTGTGAAGAACACAGAACAGCCATAATTTTCCTAATAGGTGCTAAATGTCTTCAGTAGATAGTTCTCTTCTTTTGCCCAGTGGTATGAATCCAGTATGTAATCAGATGAGACTACACTAGGAAAAATCAGGCTGTTTGAGCTTATAGTAAATGAAACAGTAAGAACATTAACTCTTAAAACTTGGATTCTGAGCTATGACTCTGAAATGGGTTGTATATGCCTATGCCAAATACTTTACATCTAAATCACACATTAAAAGACATATGCATGAAAATAGTTGAGTAAACAGGTCTTAAACAGACATATGCACCAAATAAAAGCCCAGGAGAAAGCTCCTTTTTTATCACTGTAAAATGAGTTAATGGGATGTTAATGAACACATTAAATGCAAATCTAAATTTATTAATGTAATGTAATTTTAGACTCTATCTTGTATGTCTCTCTTCAAGGTAATTTCTGCCATGAAGTATAACAGCCCAAATTTGTAAGAGGAAGGAAACAAAAATTAAAAAAAAAAAAAAAAAACCAAAAAAAAATGTGCAAAACCTCAGAATGTTGGTGTGAAGAATGTCTTTTGGGGCCCTGTACAACAGCAAACTACCACAACTATGGAATATACACTCTACAAACCTATTGTTCCATCATACATGTTCTATTTTTCCATCAAAAGTGTATGTGGCTCTTTATAGTCTGTGTGAAGAATGCAGAACAACCATGTTTCCATAATAGATGTTAATTGCCTTCAATGGACATGCAATTCTCCCCATTTGCTTAGTGGAACAAATTCAGAATAACTGGCCTATCCTTCATTGTCTCTATATGGACTTCAAAGTCAAGAGAAGTTCTCTGCCAAGTAGGAACAACTTACATTTATGGGAACTGTCCCAGTACAGAACATTTGTCATTTGGTGTCTGACAGTCGATCTTTGCCAATTTTTTTTTTTCAGGTGCACATTCCTCTTGGTGATTTTCTTAGTTCCCATTGTTTCTTCCTCAGTAATTTTTACACCATCTCTTCCAATTGCATTATTAGAATTATTTTTATTAATTTATTTTTATTTTTATTTTTTTTGTAAAAATGAGAAAAGTCCCAGGGTAAAATTTTGATCCGGTTGTTAGGAATGGCAAAATTTCCATTGACTGTCCAAAAGCCATGCTCTAACCTGACTGGGTGTCACAGAAACAAGCCGTGGTACAACATCTTGTGTAGATGTGCCATATTGACAATAAAAAAAGTGTAAAAAGAGTCAGAGGAGAGGTTCCTTTCAGGGGACTCTCACATTTAAAATCTTAACATACTTTCCTCCTCTCTAAACAACATGTTTACCTAGTTCATGTGAGAACTGGTGCTTCCCCTGTGACCTTTTTTCCTACACTCCTGCCTTTCCAGGGAGAGTGTGTGTGCAGCTCTCAGTGCCACCTCAAATGGTACAGCAGCCCTCTGAAAGGCTCTGCTAGGAAGGGTTTGTTACTAAACAGCTGCTCTCCTCCTTTAGTGTTATTCATCAGCCTGCCAACTTCTTCCTCTTCTGACAGTGAATCCATTGTGTACATGAAAGAGGTGTGGCGCTCTTCTGTGTCTTTGAACACATGAATAAGAGGAAAATATGGTGTTTATTAAACAGTAGCTATCATCAGTACCATTTTGTTGTCTTATAATCTAACACTTCTTTATAAAGTTTCATCAAGACTGAAAGGAAAACAGAAGATAAATCTTGTTAGGCGTGAGATATATTTATGAACTATAAACGTTATATCAAGCAACTAATAGGACACCAAATTACTTTTGTAATTAGGGGGACTTTTTAGTAAAACAGAAAATTAAGCACATTTCAGTCATTCTGTGTATTTTGAAGAAAATCAAGTATTTGAGCTGTATTCATAACTTTCATGTAAATTGCTTATGTAAATTATTTAAATAAGAGAAGCTACAATGATGCTATCTTGTTAAAAAACAATAAATAAATCAAAAGTGTCTGATATTTTGGACATTATAGCTAGAAGCACAAATAAATACATTCCTTAGATTCCTGCTCACAAAATTAGTCTCTGCTTCTAGGAAGCTCCTTGGATTTCTATTGTGCCTGGTAAACAAATCAGATTTTTTAAACAACAACAAAAAAGTGAAACTACTGAGGAAGTGGTTTCCAGTATTAAAAAAAAAATAAATCATACCATTATTTACTCATAAAAATATACAGAAAAAAACCCCACAACTGCTAAATGTAATTTAATACAGTCCAGAGAGAAGTAATTAATATTTTATAGAAATGTCTGTATTTCAAGACACATTAATCACACATATTGCATTTGACACCTGACTACTTGATTTTGCTCTTTGCTTTAAAAAAGAATAGTAATTTTCACATTTCTTAGTGCATCATTTTAGCTTTGTCTAATCAAGAAAAGTAACAGTTCATTTATTTTTTTCTACATTTAGCCTATATCTGGGGCTAAACTATATGAACTGCTCTATCACCAGATGACCCCTCCACAGCCAAGAAAGGGGACTGGGAAAAGGAAAGGAGGTTGAAATGAAAACAGATTCAATGAAACAGCCAAACTAATAGCAATGCCAGTATAAAGTAAACAAAGTTATACTCAGCTCAGTGAACATACAGTGGTCACTATAGATGGGAAGACAGTCCTCAGAAAACAAGAAAAGGAGTAAAGTCAGAAGGAGATCAAGCAAGGGGCCCTTGAGTCTTATCAAACTTCCCTCTTTATGGTACAAGATACACCTGTAGCCAATGCAGGTTGGCTGTCCTGGCTGACTCCAAACTGCTAATGGCCTGCAGACCATGGCTGGCCTATGATTCTGTCCCTGTGAAACCAGAACACCAGTTAAATACATTACCTGGAGTACTTAAAGAGTTGATAGGATAGATAATGGTTGCCATCTTTCAGAGAGGCTTGACAGAGGCAGGGCAGGTCATTTTTGCTGAGAAACACCCCACAGGAATCCATCCATGTCCTTTGTCTTCACTGGGTTCAACTAAGTCTCCTGCTGAGTCCATGGGATTTTTGCCAGTAACTCCAAATTTCTCCCATCATGCATGTATATGATTCATTAATAAGATGCAAGCTGTGAGCAGCAAATAATCCTAGCAGAGCTGAACCAAACATAAACCAAGAATACAGATACAGGATGAGCTCTCACCCAGACACAGTGTTTTCCCCACCTTACATTGGGATGTGCCAAACTGTGGCCAAATTAAAAAAAAATCAACTTCTGTCAGCTGTCAAATCCTTCTCCCTCAGGAGAGGTAACCAGATTCTCTGGCATTTGCCACACCTTTGTATGTCACCTGAATTGCTGACTTCTGCCTCAGGCTTTTAAATTTTCTTTCAAGAGCAGTCTGCAGGAGTTATAGTTGCTGGTCACGGTACAGAACCCTGTATTAGCTTTGCCATTAAATTGTGTGGAATCTACAAATTGCTTAGGGCCAGATTTTAAAAATACCAATACATATACATATGAAAAACAGGACACAAACACATCCAGAAAAACCTTACCAAACGACTGTCAGATCACACCATGTCATATTGCCCTGTGAATTACCTTAGGAGTAAGGAATCCTGGACTCTGATTGCAGTGCTAAAAACTAAGTTCTTTTATTTTACTCTAGTGACTGTCTAACATAGGATGGATAGGCAGAGCAGTGTTTCAGCATCCTCCTTTACAGCTAGTGTCCTAATTATGACATCAGGCTCTTCTTCACAGTCCTGTGAGTCTTTCCTTCTTTTCTGCCTAGTGGTTCAGCTCCAATAGAAAACTCGAATGGAAACACTTGCCTCTTGTCTGTGGTATGGATCTTTCAGAGGAAATAGAAGATAGAAGTTTGAATACTCTCCATCTGAGGAGAAAAGTTAAAGAAGACATTGAGTATACACACTTCTCTGTCTCCCTAGGTGACTTTCTACTGTGCTCAGCAGTTTTAACTAAGTGGTTTACTGGCATATCCTATCAGGTGGCCTCCCTGACTTCCTTTGGGTACCTTTACATCAGTGTCCATTCACCAGATACTGCTTTGAATTGCAAGTCTGCATGAATTGCTAAGGGGAGCATGAGCATTTACACTGGTTTTGGATCCCCTTCTTAGAACTAGGTGCCTTCAAGTTACAAGTTGTAGCACCTAATTAATAGGTGTTTTTGCCTTTTACTGTAACTAATTCTTCATTTTTACAGCTCAGATTTCCAGCTCAGATCCACAAATTGCAGTGTTGTGGCTCAGGTTATTCTTAGGCTTCATTAATTTCCAATAAAAAGCCTAGAAACCATCAGAAAAATGTGGAGTAGTACTACCCATGTCATCATTCTTTTTCTCTGAGATCACAGGTCTGGACATCTGTGCATGTGTTAACTTTCTACATGTTGGTAATATTTTTGAGCCAAGTTTGACATGTGAAGTTTGTAAAGTTAAGCATATATTTCAGTGATTAGCAGGGTCACAGCTTCTCCCCATGGGGTAAGAGGAAATGACATTAAAAGAAATTCCATTCATCATTATTTTTCCATGCTTTTAATTTCTGACATGCACTTCAAGTCCAGGTAGGTACTTAATAAATAACTAGATAGGTGGATAAAGTGGCTTTACTAGGATATGCTATGTATAGGGCAGAATGATTACAGTTTCCATTTGTACATTAAGTCTATAGTAAACAATTCACAGAGAACTTTAAAATAGTTAAAGTTGTACTTTCTGGTTCAATTTTCTAAAAAGGAAAATGCCTACCTTATAAAATCATTCAGGTTAGACAAGACCCTTGGGATCATCAAGTCCAACCATTAGCCCTACTCTAAAAGTTCACCCCTCCTCTACAAAGCTCACCCTTAAACCATGTCCCTCAAAAACACATCCAAACACTCCTTAAACACATCCAGGGATGGTGACTCAATCACTTCCCTGGGTAGCCTGTTCCAGTGTCTGACCACTCTTTCAGTGAAATTTTTTTCCCTAATGCTCAGTCTAAACCTACCCTGTTGCAGCTTGAATCCTTGAATTGAAATATCTTGGTAAAATAATATACTTAATTTAAAATTCGTACTTCTGAGCAAATCAACAAGAAAATCACTACCAATCGTTTTCATTTTCAATGTTACAAGATTCAGCAGCAAGTTGAGAAGTTAAGTCGGTAGTATTCTAGTTTATCTACCATTTAAATAAATGTAATCTGTCAAATTATATGTCCTCCTGTGTCAGGTAAGGTTTTTCCCTGGTTCTTGATAGTTTTAAAATATATCTATCTCTTCATTCTTCTTTTAAAAGTGCATTTTTAATAAATATTCCAGAGGTATGTACATCTGTGGGGACTTTTGAAGCATGCTGATCTTAGGGCACTTCAAGAACAATATTTACTGTTCTTATAGCCCTTTACATTTTAATAGAAATGTTGGTATTTTAATTCAGTTCAGAGCATTTTCACTCAGTTTCCTCTCATTCATATTCCTTCACTGTTCGTAGTGTAGCTAGAGTCCTATGTTGATATGGATATTCAATTTTCAGTTTATTTTTTTTAAACATAAGCTCTTTAACTCTCTTCCCTGTTTTCTAATTAAAATCTTCCAATGCATACTTCCCAAGGCTGAAGATTTAGGTCCAGGCCTGACATTAAAAGGGGTAAAGGCAGAAACATACCTGAGAAGTGCTGCAAAAACTCAATAGCACTTCCTCAGCACTCAGATTGGTGCATAATTCCAATGACTCTGACATTCTGATGTGGCACAAGTAACAGTGACAATTACTCAGAGACAGAGCAAAGAATTCATTTATAGGAATATCTCCCATTGATTGCATCAGCTTTCAGCTGACCACACAAGACCATATCAATCATAACATTTAGCCAATTTTGGTAAAATACTCTTCTCATTTTAAAAGACAGTATTGTGGATGAGTAAAATAATGCTAGGTTCCCAAGTTCTCCAAACAAATGTTAAATTATTTTTATCATATTTCTTTAAAAATGCTAATAAAATCTGGTTTCTAGGGGGATTGCTTAAGACCTTCAAGGATCTATGCTGAACATAGAAAACCTAGTTTTTTAAAGAATTAACATATCAAGAAAAGAATTTCTATTCTTATTTTTTAATTACTTTCAAAAAATTACACAAGCCTGTAAAATCACATTCTGATACCTCCACCTCCAGCAGTTTTTGCCTGGTACTTGACATTGACATAGTTTTCACAACTGTATTTTCAAAAATAGAAATAGTGAATGTCTCAAAAAAATAAAAAAGGGGGGAAAAAAAGCTTATGCATAACCTCCTGAAGACAGCAGCACAGAAGTACACTAACAGAAAACAGCAAAACACAACTAAAACCTTATCTAAACTCTTAATTCGAGTTTAGATAATGGGACAATGTACCTTTTTCTGTCAAAAAAAAAGTGGTTAGCCCAGGAAATTTACTATCTCCCCCTCATAATCAGCAAGATAAATAGTAAGGAACATTTTCTACAGTGTCCAGATTCCTAGAAGAACATGCATATTCCTTTTGTATGAGGACTTTCAGTCATGCTGTAGAAATGTCACCTTTTTGGCTCTTACTGTTTTTAACCCAGAACTCTTAAAACCTCAGGGTAGCACAGAACACTCAGTAGCTGCTTTTGAGAGCACTTCACCTGGGATGCAGGCAACTGTGTATTTTTAGGTTCAAACCATTTCTTCTTGCAGTCCCTGTAGCCTGGCAATAGGGCTCAGTTCATGACCTACCATCACAGCAGTATTTGTCAGGTTGAATTCTTCAATCTACTAAGCCTGGATTAAAGGGGATCTAAAGGTGTACAAATGACTAGGCTAAGGAGACTCTCTGGCTGTGTTCCAGGCACCCCCTTGAAAGCAGCAACCAATGGCTTCTTCATCTTCCAGAAGCTACCTGAGGTCAAAACAAGCCCAAACACAAGCTTGGATTATTCTGTGAAAACAAAAAAAAATACAATCTTGCAACTAGCCACCAATCATGGAGTGAATGACACTCGTGGTTTAGCCACCAATCATGGAGTGAACGACACTCATGGTTTAGCCTTCCTAAACTAATCTTGACATGTCCCTGTGACAGGGACAGCATGAAAAGACATGAAGCTGACGGGGTATCTCGGGATTCCTTCATGCCAGCACATGTAGAAATGCATTGGAGTTAATTAAGTTAACAAGAACTGGGGATCTATCAGAAAGATGTGGCGATTTGCATCTGAAAGGTCAACAGACCTTTCAGATTTTTTATGACCTTTCAGTCACTTTATAGTCTGTGCTTGCTCAGCTGGTAAGAGATGACTCAGAAAAAGGATCAAGGTTCATAGAAGATAACATCTGAATACAAGTTCCACTGTGATGGTTTCAGGTAATCTTTGTACAGCCATGGGATTACTGACAGTTATCCGCTGTAGCTGGCCCTACCGTGAGCAAGGCATCGTTCCTGACAAGGTCTGAAGATCCCTTCCAAACTACACAATTCTCCAATTTTACAATATTAATCAGTATAATTACATTGCAAGTACTTATGAACTCATGTTTTGTAATTAAAGCACTAGAAAA